>ML313343.1:6522-258108 GCA_005239505.1 Nicotiana paniculata
TGTTGACCCAAGTCACTGCATGGTTTTGAAGATTGACAAATGCCTACCCAGTTGAAGCAGGTCCATCAGGGCAAACATCTCGAACGAACCAATTGGCACAAGAACCGTACATGCACAGGAGATAAACGTGATCTGTGAATTATTCATGGACTAAGAGGTTGTCTCCTAATGCGAAAAGGTTGCAAAATTTATAAGGGGTTAGAGTTCGAGTACAACAAGGATAGAAATAAAGGAAGAAAGTTGAGTTAAACACAAACTCTTTCACCAAGGAAGAGTTGCATTAGAACTAAACAAGAACATCTCAACTTCTGGCGCTATATAATGTTGAAGTATTCCTACTGAAGAATCGTTCACACAAAGAAAGAATTGAAGCAAGAACTGAAGGCAAAATTACCAGAGAAATTTTGCAAGCAGAATCCTTGTGCGATACAAAGGCTACTGACCAGCTAGAAGAACCAGTTCCATTTGTTTGTCTTTCGAGTCTAGTTGGTTGTAGTAGGTGATTTAATATTGAATCTTTCAGCTTTATTAGAAGCAATTGTAATAGGTACACATTGTTCAAGTTAGAGTTAACTTGAAGCTTAATGCAATTAGCTAGAGGCTAGGTTGCTACAAAGGGATTTGAGTTAGTCCTTAGGTTTACAAAAGAGTTTATATTGTAAATGATGTTTGGCTCAGAGTTGTAGTGAAGAGTTTGGGAAAGTCCTACTGAGGAGTAGGTCGTGGTTTTTTCACCTTTTGAGCCAGGTGTTTTCCACGTAAAAATCTCTGTGTTTTTACTTTACTGCATTTATTATTCCGCACTAGTAGAAGTTGAAACACCAAGAAGAACCAGGTTCTTCTATTGAGACAGTACTCGAAAAATTGGACACCACACAAATCACCCCTCTCTTGTGTGGTATTGAAGTGTAAAACATCAATATACGTTCCAAAAATTAGGGAATACAATCCCAACCCAGTTGGTATAGTAATAAATTTATCATGAGAATAAATCGTACATGAGAATTCTCGAAGAATCTCCTAATTCTTCACTATATGTCAATGTGAATTATCAATCATTTTTCGCATCATAATTGAACGGGGATGGCCAACCGGTCATGCCAAATGGTATTTATTTCAGTAAACATTTGTACTTTGGCATGTTCTTCCATCATCATTCTTATACATGTGTAGTACAAATAGAATAAAAGTCGGGTAACCTTTCATATTTACCCGGTATGATTATAGTAATATGAAGATATCCAATCTTCCTTTCATTTATAGTCTCAAATGCCAACCACTTTGACTATTATATTGAAACTCAAAAAGTTTCTTTTGAGACTTACTACAATATAAATGTCAAGAGCAATTTTATTAATTCAGGTAGTAACAAATTCGCTCTTCCGGAGGTCTCAATTAATTTTTTACAACAAAATATTTTATCACACCATTTAAGTGGTGAATATCTCTTCTGAACCATATAGAAAATCATATTATTATTGACATGGTCAAAATCATCATAAGCAAAATCATTTCTTGTTTTAACTTTGCCTTTAATAACCTTTTATAAGGCACGCCAAAATATTTTTGGCGTACCACATGTATGCGACCAATGACATATTCATGTAACCACATTGTAATATTCACTATATTTATTTCTCTCAAACCTCTCTTAGAGGTGAGTTGTGGTATTTATCCAACCATACATAAGCATATTCTTAGGCATAATTTTTATCACATAAATATTTCAATATTTACTTTCAGGAATGAGCCTGCATTTACAATGCTTATCACAAGTCACATTTTCAATGAAATGGACTATAATCATGTGAACGTGTCTCGTATTAACAGACTATATTGGTACATATTCCTTCACCTTTGAAGGATCATTTTGAGAACCCTTATTGTTCTCCTTTTTACAATTACCATAATGATGACTGTTATTATTTGATCTTTTGCACGCCCGCGTTTATTGGTCAAGCACTTGTCCTTATTTAGACTTATTATGCACCGCTATCACATTCACTTCAAGAATGGATCAAATCAAGTGGGACAAACTTCATGATTTTTCATGAAAAATACATCATTTTTCTTTAGTCATTATTAATATCATTAATATGGTACATTGGGACTCAAACTGAATGCCTTACCCATATAAAGGCATGTTCGGCCATAATGAGATGTGACTCAAATCTAACTCTTATCATCATAGTGCACCAGGACTCAAATCTGATGTCTTACCCTTATACAATGGCATACTAAGTCTAAGTGGACTCACCCTTGAGCCTTTCATGATATACTACTTTCTAATAATCAGTTATTTTTGCCCGAACTTTAATGAAAGTTCACATTAATCTTTTTCACGAACAATCACATGATCAAATTTAAAGGGAATAAAACTATCTTAGTTATACAAAATTTATTTTGACCAGAACATAAATTTAAATTCTTATTATTTTTTAAGATTAACTTGAAATCTTCTCAATAGTTAACAGTTCCATAATCTTGGCTTGTAAACTGTCGGAGCAGTACACATGGGAGATGATGTCAATGTATCGTAATATGCTCTTGTTTGTCACTCGAAAGCAGGTACTCCATATGTATACATCTGCACAAATAAAACTAAATTGTTAAGTAACACAAATTAAATAAAGTCTTAAATATTAACGTAAGTTTATTACAAAATTCGTGGAAACTGAAAAATAATACTCCCTGTATAACAGAAGCAAACACAACATTGATATGGCATACAAAATGCCCAGATTTTCACAGGATCAACCAAATTGATTCAAGGTTGTTGGTCATTTATAATTCCATCGTCAAATAAGTTACCCTACCACTTGGTTAGAGCTTTGTGCTGATAACGTGTTACAAACTAAGCTCAAAGTAACAATATAGAATAATAAAATAGACAATAGATGTAGTGAGAAAAAGAGAACTATCTTATTTCTTCCATGTATTCAAGCATATCACAAAATGACTTCTCTTCCTCTATTTATAATACTACATAGAGGTATACCAAAAGAATTTCATAAATATGTCATTAAGCATTTGAGATCATGGAGAAAGATCATGGGGGAGATTATGGAGTATGTGAGTTACAACCATAAGTATTGAAGTAGTGAAAGTTATGGAAGTAATGGATAAGAGTAGTGGGTGTTATTTATTTAGGATTATGTACATCCACCATAATCTAATATTTCATAACAGTTATAACTAAATCCTTAATAATTATAGAAACATATCATTCTTTTTTTGAACTCATTAGCAATGAGAGAGTATTACATAATAATAACATAAATTAGGAGGGAATGAGTAGTATTATTTTATAACACTTCTAACTTTGTTTTCAGATTTTTGAGGGGGATGCGTAAGATTTTCTAAATTAGATTTCAAACAAAGAACTAATATTAGGGTATTGGAATTGGTATAATTATTAGGGTAGTAATTACACAATCTAATAACTACATAGTATTATAATTACGACGACCTCTTTGTTTGTCATAATGTAATTACACTATAATTACAAGATACTATTTGGTTGCATAAATATAATTACGCAGTTATATTAAATTTTAAATATAAATTTTATTATCAAAAATTAAAAGTTAAGATTTAACAAGTATATGATATTAAATTTCACATTTAAGATACATAATGTTTCTTGAAAATATATTAATTACTAATCATATATTTGTAATTAATATTGTATAATATTTTACTTTAATTAATTATAAAAACTAAAAGTACATATTGTGTAAGATCATCATGGACTGCATGCTTGACAAAAAACTTGATATTTATAAATATAATGCCATCATACTACTCAAATATTTTACGATAAAATAATCTATCAATTCTAATTGAAAATTGAATAGCATGAAATTTGAATTAATAAGTCAATACTACTAAAGCAAATAAAATGTAAAAATATAACATAAATTCAAAATCTAATTTTTTTTACATAATACGCTCATGTAATATTACAACATAGCGTAAAATAAGTTTCAACTTAATTTAAGTAAATATAATTCAAAAAAAAAGGAAAACATAAGTCTATAACTTTGTTCAACAATGAGATTCTACTTTAATGACATCATGCATTATAAACCAAGTTTATAGATGATTTATTCTTTTCAAGATTGCAAGGTATAATCTTTTAGAAAAATTAGAATAATAACATAGCTAAGCGTAATAAAAAAGATAAGAAAAAATTATGAGTATGTAGAAACACGTGAAGTAAAGGTTGGAAATAAGAAATAAGGAAATAAAAGATAAATAATGTAAAACGAATAATATTTGAAAAAAAAATAATTTAAAAGTTAAAATAAAAAATAAATTAAAAAGAAAAATAGAATATAAAAAATATAAAGAAAAGAAAAAAAAGAAAAGAGATTCAGAAAATAACCTTGCACGTACATCGTCTAATTACCAACAATTTTCAGTAGGGTTGTTCATTTGGATCGGATATCCGAAATCCGAACCGATCCGCACAATTACGGATTTCGGATATTTGGATCGGATTTTGATATGTTTATTAAAATTTCGGATATTTGGATCATATTCGGATTGGTATAATTTTAACACGATACGATCCGAAATCCGAAATTATTAAGGCATGTATAAATACTAAACTTTAGTTTCGGATAGTTAGTACTTCCTTTACATCTTCCTCCAAGTTATTTCCTTTACAATTGCTGGATTTAGCTATATTGACGCCATAGTACCCTCATAATTGCAGCAACATGAATTTTTCTTGTTGTATATGTTTTACAAAGAAAATATACGTATGAGTTTGCAACTTTGAGGCATAAGAACTCGAACCTCCAGAGAAATATTTTCTTAGAGATGCAATGCTGATAAAAAGGATGATAAACAAAGAGATGTTTGTATTAGCATAGAACACAGAAGAAGCACATAAGGCAGATGCATTAGCCGATTAGATTAGCAATAGCCTTAATAATACGTATAATCCGATCCGAAATCCGAAATATTGATCCAATGCAAAATTTAAAATCCGATCCGGTCTAAAATTAATTCGGATCGAATTCAGATTGCATTTTGTAGAACCCGAAATTCGAAATTCGAAATCCGAATCCGGATCCGAAATATGCTAAATCCGATCCGATCCATGCACAACCCTAATTCTGAGCCCCTCCCCTTTGAGAATTGGAGAGTGTAATTACACCACCTCAATTACACCAAATTACATGATGACCATTAACTTGGTCAGATAAACATGTCAAAACTGTGTAATTATACCCAAATCTAATTAAAGGGTGACTTTCCAAATAGGCCCTAGCGTAATGTTTAAAACATTGCAAACACCATGGAATTGGTGGAATATACTCCCTCTACTATAATTTATGTGAACCTATTTGCTTTTTAGTTCGTGTCAAAAAGAATGACAATTTCTCTTATTTGAAAACTATTTACCTTTATGAAATAATTTATAGCCACACAAAATATATGTACTTTATTTTATATGTGCTTCATTTTATCCCATAAATTTAAAAATCTTATTTTTTTCTTAAATTCTTTGTCCAGTCAAATAGGTTCACATAAATTGAACGGAAGGAGTAAATGATATTGAACTGAAAACAACATCCTAATTAATTTACTGCTTATGATGAATTCACCAAGAAAAGTTGGATAGTATTGTGACTATTGTCAAGTGAGGCGGCTAAGAAATTCTATGCTCACTTTTTTTGTCCGCACACGACCAGTAATATTTCCATTCCTTAGTGACCAAGTCATAAACACTGTAAACTACCTAGTTGACTCTGGTTAGTAAACCTAATAAATTTCGTGAGAGATTCTTTATTCTTCACATTTTGAATTATATAAAGGGCCAGCTTGGTCATGTTTGACTTGATCTCTAGAACTATAATATAATCTGTTACCTATTAAACCAAGAAACTTGTTTGTTTTATGCTTAAGTAAAAAATTTATCTCGAGGGAATGGAATCCTGTGATCTTTCTCATCTTAATGAAGACTTGCCAACGAAAATTGAGGAGAAGTTGAAGTTGAGTGACAAAGAAGATGCTGCTACAGAGGATTATTCAGACGTAAGTCTCCGCCTATTGGACCTGAGAGATGTTGATGATTTTATGGAATGGTCTGTGGATGAAAACGTTAATAAGTTCTGTTCTGGTTTCACATTCAAATGCAAAGAAGACGCGATGAGATACATTGCTGATGTTGTTATACCACATCCATGGTTCCGAGCAATTTGCTTAAACGGTAAGCCAATTGGTTCTATTTCTGTATTGCCATTTCATGGAAGTGATAGGTGCAGGGGTGAAATTGGATATGAGTTATCATCAAAGTATTGGGGCAAAGGTATCGCCACCAAGGCGGTGAAGATGGTGGCCGCCACCATTTTCTTCGACTGGCCACACTTGGAGAGGCTTGAAGCTGTGGTAGATGTTGAAAATCCAGGATCACAGAGGGTGTTGGAGAAGGCTGGTTTTATGAAAGAAGGTGTTCTGAGGAAGTATTATCTTCTTAAGGGGAGACCAAGAGATATTGTTATGTTTAGTCTTTTATCCACTGATCCTCAAGTTACCTACTTTATGTAATAAGGATAGGTCACAAAAATTTATTTATTCCTAACTACTTAATTGTAATAGAGAACTAGAAGTATAAAAGATTGGTTGTATGGTCAATGTGTTTACTGGTTAGGTTTGATCAAGAAGATGGAACAAGTTTTCAATTTGGATTATTGTGGGGTGAGGAGGGGGGATGACTCCTTATGTTAAATGATCAAGTTGATCAGTTGAAACAAACAACAACAACAACAATAATAACCCAGTAAAATCCCACCAGTGGGGTCTGGGAAGGATAGAGTGTACGCATACCTTACTCCTATCCCGGAGGGAATAGAAAAGTTGTTTCGGAAGACCCTCGGCTCAGAAACAATAGGTCAGTGAAACATGCATCTTTATTTTCTTTTAATGATCAATTTTTGTATGTTTGCAAATTATTTTCTGGCTGCCCAGGTCAGGTCAGGCGCATGCTTATGTTCTTTGGTTAGGTAATTTATAGATCAATCTCCCAAATTGAACATTCAACTAATACGTACCGAATATAATACAAAATTGTATAATACTAACACAATCCGAGACAAAAAAAAAAGGTAACTAAAGAATAAGAAATTCGACGACTAATGAAATCCCAGCAACAAAATGACTAGAGATATGAACTAAAATAGAAGAGCTAATTGAAAATCAATAAGTAAAATAAGCACATCCAACTATGGATCTATCAACAGAGCAATTCGAATATTAAGAAATCTCAGGCCAGGGTGAATATTGAAGCATAGGAAGCAATGAAGAGAAGGAAGAAGAAAAGAGGAGCTGCCATCTTAGTTGAAGTTGCATCATTGGAACCATCTTGGGATGGTACTGCGTTAGATCCACGTCCTGTCACACATTTGAGATGGTGTTAAGTTATGCATTTTGTGAAAAATTATAGTATTACTAGAATTTGAAGGGAAAAGTAATTTACCTGAACTATCTGAACCTGGAGTATTTGGTGTTCCAGCAGGAGAGCTATTTGGCGAACCAGCTGTTCCAAATAACTGATGTCAGTGAAGAATCTAAATCCCAAAGTATAAGTTGGCTCAGAGCCTCTTGAATTTCTCTAAAGCATGCAGTCTATTTTTTCCACTTATTCGCAACTTGATGTTTATATCAAACCGACATATGTATTTTATTTACGCATTTATCACTTAATTATTGTTACGACGTGTATCCTCGTAATTGCTAAGGTTAAATTTTCTAGATTTGGTGCAAACATTGGTTCACATAAATATTTACCGTCTATATACCACATAGAGGTGATGAAGGTATGCAGCCAAGTTTCTGCAGTAGGTACGATCATGCCCACTACTTTTTGCTCGGACCTCATATATAAAAAGATAATTCGTAAAAACGAAATAAACAAAAATCCTAATAATCTAGCATCAATCGAAGTTTAGGCGATTGATCAATTGATATATTGTGATTAGACTCGATTTTAGAATGAATTTTGCTTCTTACCATTGCACAGGCTGAGAGGTGGAGTCTGAACTTTGCAAGAAGTAGGAAGTGCCAAAGCCTGAGTCTGGTTAATGTTTAACCCAAAGCTAGAGGCACCACCACTGAGGACCTGGCACAAGCATTCGGGTTTGTTCTTAACCACCGTGCTAAGCTGCGTGCAGCAACCTGAAGATGGCACAGAGGAGTTGCCAGTAATATAGTTCAAGCAAGGTGACATGCTGATCAACACATTCGTGCAGTCATCGCTCGATTGAGCAACAACTCCTGCCCAGATCATTGTGAACACAATCGCGAACAAACCCATTCTGCTACCTAGATTTGCCATTGGACTTTAAATCACACTGAAATGAAGAGAAAATTGTTTCCGATTGAAGTAAGTTTGATCACACATACAATCTTGGTAGAAGAAGAAAAGTTGTGTGTTCATATATATATATATATATATATATATATATATATATATATATATATATATATATATATAGGAAAAGAAGATGTTTTAAAAATTGGTGACCAATAAAAAATCAAGAGTTCAAATCAGAGATTGACACTAAAACTATTGTTGTCACAATTTACACAGCAATTAGGTAGCTGTGGGACATCAAAGTAGTTAGTTGTGTAGGTAACCAACTCTTGATAACCAATTGTGCCATTATTTGACTAGTCACAGACAGAAAAGCCTAAGGCTTAAGCTGTTCATATCTTAAGACTTTCAAGAAATAGAAGGTTCATATTTGAATGTACGGGCGAGTCTAGAATTTAAATTTTATGGGTTCAATTTTTAAGGTTTTAGTATTAAAACTCATTATATTTTTAAAATTATGGGTTCATATCCATTATTATATTTAATGAATATTTATATATAAATTTTTATTCTACGTTAAAAATTATGAATTCAATTAAACATGTCATTAATACACTACATATGCGCTGTTTGAATGAAGTGTATACACATAATAACTTGATGCTGATTTATGCTTTTCAATTCCGCCACATTATGGCCATTGGACAAACTTGTGGATAAAAAATCAAGAAATTGTACTTGCGCTAGAAAATCACTAAAATATATTCTTCTCATTTCAAAAAGAAAAATCGTTCGCCCCGAGAAAAGTTACTCCGTTTCTATTACAGAGAATTTAATTAGATATTTTTTTAATTATTTTTCCTACTAAATACTAATAACAAATGACATAATCTAAACTGTACCAAAGATTAGGTTCTTATAAAAGGAACGAATTTATTGGATTGGTTTAATAATAGTGTGCATTTTGTTTTATTTTGTGCCATTGATTCAATTTAGGAGTGTTCATAAAATCCGAAAAATCGAACCAAATCGAAAACCGAACCAAACCCACCAAAAAATCGATACATTTTAGGTTTAGTTTGGTTTGAATTTTGAATTTTAAAACCGATCGAATTTGGTTTGGTTTTGGTTTCAATCAGAAAATAACCGAAAAAAATCAAACCAAACCGACTAAAAAAGTAGCTATTTAAATTTATTATTACACCTATATATATGTATATTTTTTATATAAAGTTTCTAAAATTTTATGGTATATATTAGTCATTTATATTTTTAGTCTAGTTCTTTGCTATTTAATAATCTAATTCTTGTTATTCTAGTTTGATTGGTAATTTTCTTTCGATAAATATAAAAAAATTTATTTCATGCTAAAAATAAATCGATTTTTAATTGAGTACTTAAATTATTCATCACTATTTTATTCAATTATCATCAATATATCTTGGTAAATGATAAATTTCTCAAAGAGCAATTGATTTGATAGTGTTATGTTGAAAATGTTGTCGCCGAAATATGTGTTTGGTAGTGTATGTTCTATATTTAAGAAAAAAACCGACAAATAACCTAAAAAACTGAAAAACGACAAAAACCGACAAAAATCGAATCGATAAAAAACTGACTTAATTGGTTTGGGTTGGTTCCAATATTTGAAAAACCGGCTTACTTGGTTTGATTTCTTTTCAAAAAAAATCGACTCAAACCGAGCCATAAACACCCCTAATTCCGTTTTTTATAACTGAGAAAAAAAAAGAATAATTTCTTTATATTTATAGAGATAGGGGATATAAACTCATTTGGATATAGTAAATCTTCCTTCGTCTGCTTTCTTTGGACTCATGAACCCGAAAAAAAAGAAAGGGAGGAGTTTCGCATAGTGGTATCATTTAGGGTTGGACATATATCGGGTATAATCGATAGCCCGAATCGAAAAAAGTTTATTAGAATATCGACATCGGGTTATTGGGTTAACGGTTCAGTAACGGTTTTGTATTTTATTCACTATTGAGTTATCAGTTCAGGTCATGGTTTGCCCAATTTCTTAACGGGTTAACCGATAACCCAATTAAATTTACTAAAATTAGGATTTTAACCTTAAGTATTTAAATACATCTAGGGCTTCACTATTCTCTCTTTTTCTCCTAATTTTCCCAGCCGTATTCAAGATTGAAGTTTCACAGTTCACTTTTCAGACTCTGATTCAATTCTTGAACAGTTCTTCTTCAAAATTTAAAGTACAACCACATTCTTAGAATCTAGCGTAAGTTTGTATTCCAAAATTACCTTTTTGTTAAGAACAAATTTCGTTCCTTTCTTTTGAGTTTTACAGTGGAGTACAATAATAAAAATATAGAATTTTTGATTGTTTTCGATTCTTTATTTTGTGCTCATGTTTTAGTATTATGTTTGTACTTGTTAATTTTAAGGTGAAATTGCTACTACTTTGTATTGTTATTAATGCATTTGGACAACTGTTGTTGAAGAATTAATACTATTTCGGTTGTGTTTGGACAACTGTTGAATTACTAGTACTCTTATTGCTCTAGCTACAATTGAACTCTGGATAATGACATTGATCTCTTGATTATGGTTTGACAGGAAACAAAAAAAAAAATTGTAATTTATGTTCCTGTTAACTAATATTTCAAGTGAATTGGAGATGAATGTTTGTGGAGTTGTAGTATCAATTTTTGAGATTGCACAGGTCATGAACTTATCAAAATGAAACATGTTTCAAATATTAGTTGTGGCTAGAGCGCAGAATTGGGTGGTATAATATATGTGAATTCTTTTCTTTTTTGCTTAACTCCAATGATTTGTCTTCTCTTTTTGCTTAACTCTAGATTGAGTTATCTTATCGGGTAAACCGATAACCGATATAATAGTTATCGATTTGGTTATCGATTTATCATATTTGTAAACCGATAACCGATAACCGATATGATAAACCGATAATATTCATAATCGAACCGAACCGAACCTACCGACCCCTGGTACCATCCGAGAAAATAGGTGGCATAAAATGGGCAAGTTTTTATTATTGGCAAGATCAAGCCCTCTTGGCAACCTATATCCAAGGAGAAAGAAACGTATCCTCCCCAATCTGCTTCACTCCCTCCCCAATCTGCTTCACTCCCCCCCCCCCCCCCCCCCCTCTCTCTCTCTCTCAACTTACAGGGCTACAAGAAGCACCTTACTCGTACAGAAGGCATATATCATTAACGAAGAGGAACTTCAAAAATTTAAAAACTCGACTATTGAAGTTTGAAGTTTGAGAGGTTAAAATTTGAAATCCAAAAAGTGTTATTAAATCGCAGAGGCGGATCTAGTATTTGAAGGTGGCGGGCGCCAATTTCTTTTAATGTATACTTTGTAATGACTAATATGAAATTTGTTAGCAATGTTTATTCAATTTTTTTGAGTTTATTCGGGTCAACTTAATAGGTATTTTTAATTTGCAAATACAAAAATTACTTCTCAGATATTAAAAAATAGACGTAATTAGCATTTTAAATAAGGAGTCATACCTTTATTATAACAACACAAGTAAAATCAACATTTTCACTAGGAAATTACATCCTTTTTTGTATATAAAAATAAATTTACACAAGTAAGATAACATCTTCAATAAGGGAATTGCCAATCAGAATAAGAATTTTTTTTAAAATATCTTCAATAGATAAATTATACTCCACAAGTATAAAATTAAATAAACTACAAGTTCTCAAAAATCAAAATCATAAATCTCATATTTTTAAGCAATTGTCATAATTTAATAGTAAAGTGATTTAAATTATATTTAATAACCATAGAATAACATAAATTTTATGATAAAATAAAAAAAGATGAAAAAAATTTGATCTCAATCTAAATTCCCATGAAGACTAAAATTTTTCGGATATGAAAGAAGAAAACTCATAAATTTGAGATTAAGAGGACTATTTATTTTATAGAATTTTATAATTTCAGAGCCTCTTTTTTGGATGTTCTTGTTAGAGACCACATATAAATAATAGAATAAAGAAAAAAAATACAAAAATAATGAAACGATAAATAGAAAATTGGGAGGTAGTCGAAAAGGAAAATGACTAGGACAAAAAGAAATAAAAAGCACACGAAAAGGGAAAGTCAGACAAGGTTCAAGATAATTTTCAACTTGACTTTTACACATGAGAAAAGATTTCAAAAAGATCTACCAGTCATGGCACCTTTGTCTAATTTACGGCCGCGGGTAATAGAATCAGATATTTAACCTAATTTAAGAAAATTTCAACATAAGTATATATAATTTTTATCATATTAGCGGGTGTCATGCCACCCCATTGTAAAGGGGTGGATCCGCCCCTGTTAAATCGAATAGGTGATGTTGCAATAGCTTGAAAACACCTTTAAAATATGAGATTTGAGGTCATTTGGATAAGCTTTGGTGTTGTCTGATTTGTGTATATCTTCGTGTGTATCAGTATGTATTCACATATATATCGGTGTATATTATCTTTTATATCCATGCATTCATATATATCTTTGCATTTCCATGAAAAGTTTTCTATGATATACACTGATATATATCACATACAACATAATATACACATACCGTAGGTATTGTTAACCTGTGATATACATGAGTATATATATTAATATACACAGGATATACAAGTTGTTGTCATGAAATCGTCTGAACTCGAAATTGAACATGTGGCGAATGGATGACTTTGATTTCTGGAGGAGGGAAAGCGTAAAATTAGGAGTTGAATATTCAAATTCTCTTTTTTCTTTGTTTTCGTTTGGTAGGATTTGGTTAGCCATTGCTAATTTAAGGCTTTAATTGCTAAACCTAATCCCTGGCTAAATTCCCGCCAATCATTGTTTGGAGTGATATACAATGTCAATTTCCAAAAAAAAAAAAAAAAAAACATTTCACTGATAAGGTAAATAACATATAAATGAAATTTACAGCTATTAAATTGGTTGGCCCAATCCAACATAATCTCAGCCCATACAGGCTACAACCCATTAAGTGCCTTCAAATGCAATCTTACGGGTAAAAATGACAGTAGATAGTCACTCTAAATGACTGCTATTTAATAATTAGTCAGTGAATTATGAACTTTAATTTTTCAGTTCAAATTTGCAGGTCAAAAATGTCATTATCCTTAAGTTAAGATTTTTAGTTTAAAATTTCATGACAAAATAAGTACTACTAATCCCTAAATATCATCCCTGAGAATGATTATATGTGCACTTGTCCCATCTTACAAAGTATATGGGCTAGCCTGCGATGTCTCTCCTAAATTATACTCTCTCCGACCCACATAAATTAATGTTAGTGTGTTTGATTAAATACGAAATTTAAGAAAAAAAAGACTTTTGAAATTTATCTATACTGTACTAAAAACACGAAAGCCTTTAGCGAAATGTCGTCCACCTTTTTACCGTTAAAATACTATTTTCGCACAAGACAAATTAGTTATTTGAATTATTTATCTAATATTTAGAAATATGAATTTAATTGTTTTTCAAATATCTATGATTTCACAATCAATTAGATTTTGTGTATTATTTCCGTCCTTATTTGAACTACTAATATAACTTACGTAATTTGTACTATTTCTTGGAGACTTTAATGGACACGGAATGTTGTGAGAACAATTACTTTCTTCCCAAGTTTTTGTTTATTCCTCTATTTATTTTGTTACTAACTTAATTGTCTTAGCCTAAGTTATATTATAAATAAATTTATTTGTTAAAAAATAGCACAATAATAAACAATAAATATATGATTTTGTTTTTTGAAAAACAAATATATGAACTTTTGTGATGACCCAAAGTATCATCTTATGAATTAAAACTCCATTTTCAGGCTTATTAGTCTTAAAAAGATAAATTTTAATTACCTCGATTTGTGTGTGCAGTCCGAACGTGAAATCGAAAAGCTTTTATGTGAAAATATGAGGAAATAATAGTTTTTAGAGTTAAAAAAATTTGGTCTTAGTGGACTTTGGTCAACAGACCCGGATATATGTTCCGGCGGTCTCGGGAGGTCCGCAGTAAAATATGGGACTTGAGCGTATGCCCGGGATTATATTCCGAGGTCCCTAGTGTCGCGCCCCCTTCTTTCCTCGCAGAGATCGGGTTCAGGATATTTTTGGGACAAACTCCTTTGGAAGGAAGAAGTTAAAGGAAGAGTCGCCACCTAACGATTTTATGGTGCGTTAGGGCACCTTGAGTAGTTAACTCATGAACAAGTTTGCATTATCAGAGATTGAGTAAGGGCTTGAAGTTATCCCAATGGGAAGGTATTAGGCACCCTCAGGATCCACAACTGTGGGTCCCGGCCAAATGGTTTCGTGAATTCAGACAATAAGCAAATAAAAAACAAGGCTCACATAAGAGGGGATTCTAAACAAGTATTGGAGTTTTATTGAAAGTTTAAACGAAATTAGAAGTAAACAGTTGAGAAAATATCCTAGGTTTAAAGTAATACGGATCACATCAATGCAATACCCGGTAATCACTCTTCGAAGAGGGGCTACACGTGGTATTAGTGCACCGGTCATCATATCCATATTCTACCCTTCCCACCCCGTGAAGATAACTAAAGCGTATGTTGGTCACGAATTCTATTGCATGTTATTACCCTTCCTATCTTATCAGTCCTGGAGGAAGTTAGGACTACTATCCTAAAGGGTAGGTACTAGGCAGAACCCCTAGGTTTAAAGGACAAATTCTAAGCGACAAATAAAATATTTAGGACTGCAAGTATAGGGGACACACAGGAGCAGATATGAGGCTCATGAATCCCTCCACAAATTAATACACATAACTAGCACGACTCAAACACAAAAAGGTCTTTGAATTTCAGAACCTAAGGCAGGATGTCTAAGTGAGAATACAGTAATGGGGCAGTCTGATTACTGAGTTTCAGAAGAAATCTTTTACCAGTTCTAGACTATGAATTCTGATATGTAATTAGCCAAACAATACAAAGAGACAATTTTCCCAGTTTTAATAAACGTAATGCCTAAGGCTTGCCTAGGTGGGTTTAACAAACTCCAATTATCCTGTTTAGACTTAATCGTGGTAAAAAAATGAGTATTTAAACTAATGTGAATGCAGTGTCCTACAAAACAGGATATCTAAATGCATACAGGGTGTAGAATGATGAAAACCTACGCATGCTTTTCTAAATGAACAAACGTTTTCATAAATCATAATCTATTATTATTTTAGGGCAGAATTTACTTATTAACACATCTTTTGACTCGAAACAGGAAATAAAGAAGCATAGTTAAGTTGTCCAACCTAGCACATGATTTCTAATGCAAATAACAGTATGTCCTTAACACATGAGTTTGGCATAGGTAATAGGAGCATGCTGAGAATGAATTCCTAGGGTAACATGATCTCTAATGCAAATATTGACAATTAATGTTTTTAACCTAAAACAGGATTTCTAGACATGGTGATCGTAAAGATGCAGAGAGAGTAACGTTATGACAAACATTTTATAGTTATTTAAACTATGAACAGGATTTCTAAGTAAGGCATGAGTATGACAAAGATGCTGAGATAAACGAGCCTAAAACATGTTCTCTAATGCATGCATGGCAAGTATTCCTTAGCATGGTAGGTATTGCACACATATACAAAATAAATCCAATAGCATGATTTCTACCCATAATTATACTAAGCATGCACAACCTCGCCCATTTCACTATCCAGCCCATAACCGTTTTTACAATTAATTATTACAGACCAGTCTTCCACAAACTCCATAAATAAGGAAATTAAGAAGTTACACTATAGAAGGCCTAACAGTAGGCCCAAGTCCTCAGATCCAACAATGCCACATGCCATGAGCTTTTGTCACCCAGGTGCGTCAGAGTTCCTAAGGATCTCAGAAGACCCCAAGCAGTGCTCACACCCAAGTACCCTAGACAGGAATGAGTAAGTGCAGTGTGGAATGCCATCCTTGTGTGTTAGAGTTCAATGGGTACTCAATGGTCCCCAAGGCAGTTCTCACACGAATGGGGCTGAACTTAGAACTAAGAGTAGTGAGATGTGCCTATAGTTTAAAAAAGAGTTGAGTTTGAAAAGTAGCTTTTGGAAATAACTATTTTGAAAAATAGCTTCAGGGAACAACATAAGAGTTTGTTTTATGAAAACTGGTTTGCAGAAGAAAGAGACAGGACAATCAGCAACCTAGAACATACATGGTTTATGAAGCAAACACAAACAGGTATAGGGGGACTGGGGGAAATAAGTCACATACTAGAGGAAGACTTGCACACAAATAGTCCTTAGGCTAGTGTTATATGGTTTAAACAATCACAGCCTAGTTATCACAGAATATTCATGCAAGGAATCTAACAACAACAGATTGAGGGGTGTCAAACAGAGTCACATATTAGGCCCAAGATTAGGATTTACATAATAACTAAGTATTAGGGGGTACATGCTCATAGTGTTGGGAGTCAGGCAGATTCATGATGGAAACATATAAGGGAAAGCAATAGACATGTTAGACTAAAGGGAAAGGGGAATCACCTAGACAAGTAGACATGCTGAACACAGAAGGAAAGAGAGGTCATAGGGGAAGACAAACACACTAGCTGGAAGGCAAACAACAAAACCATAATTAAAACCTCAATACAAATAGAAACATGTTGAGTTGGATGCTATAAACTTAAACTAAGAAACATACCAGTTAGGAGTAAGAATAGAACAACAAGGTGCAGAGAAGTAGAGCAATAGGACAGTGGTATGCACAACAATAGAGAAACAATAAGTTGTTCAGTCTTGGCTTTCAGCCGACTGAGTAGCCAGAAGAACAAGAGAGAATATACAACAAAGCAAGTGAGAGTTTAGAGCAATATGAGTGCTATTTGTGTGTGTGTTCGTGTATCTCTTGGTTGTGCTAAAGAGAGTAGGGTGTTTATAATTCTGAAAACGAGTAAAGAGAATAAGGTAAGGAATAATTAGTCTATCATAATTATGGAAATAATAACCAATCAATATAAATTAAAGGCCTGGACTCCCTTTAATTAGAGAGTCAAGTTCAAACGGGCCAATCAGAGTTAAATCAGGGAAAGGAATCAACTAGAGTGATCTTACCATAACGGGGGTAGTAAAAGCATGGAGTGTGTAATAAAGACCAGATTCATAACACGTAATTAAGGAAAGTACACACTGATAACATATTTACAAAACAAAGTATGGGTTTAATTCTGAAAATTAGTCGAGGGAATCTCGATTGTAATTGAAATCACAGGGAATCAGGAATAATCAAGGAAAGTATCACACAATCAAGGGAAACAATTCGAAATCAGTACAGAACATTCGGATCCATAGGTTTGAAGAAAACATCACAGAGTCAGTAAAAGTTATCAGGAACCCTAACCATGAATTAGAGTAAGAAACATAGAGCACATAGAGAGCCTAAAAGAAGTATACAGATTGGCTAAATATAGCAAACAAGACGGACTAAAAAACCTAAAAATTGGGGATTATCCGTAAGAAGCTTTGAATCAAAACATATTAACAAAGAAAAACATAGAATAACATTAAAGTAGAAGTAAAGGAAAATCGATTTTGAAAGGGGTTTGTGAAACCCTAGTTTAAAAATTGAAAGGATCGTTTAAAGGGAAAAACATAGAAAAGCTTCGTAATACTATAGATCTAAAGTAGATCTAGATAAATCGAAAGACATAGGGTTAGGGTTTCGTGGAACCCATAGAAGTAAGAAGAACCTCAAAGACAGCACCAACCTAAGTCGGAACAGGTTGTAAACTTACTCAAACGGCCGGGGAGGCCGAAAAGTGGCACGAGACCATGGGAGGTGAGTGAACCGCTCCAGGTTCGCCTGAGAGCCCCAGACCATCACTGGACTGGTGCAAAGTGGGTGGGTAACCAAGAGACGATGAGGAGCCATGGTTTCTGGTGAGAGAACTAGCCGGAGAAGATGACCGGACTCCATCAGAGAAGAGAAGCTAAAGGAGGCTTCTAAAGATAAATAGAGAGTAACAGAGAGAGAGAGAGAGTGTTGAGAGAATGAGGGGTCGGATGGGGGTAGTGATTAGGTTTAATTATGGTAACATTGATCTGGACCGTTGATCTTATTTGATCAATGGTTCAGATCAGGTGTAGGGTTATGCCAGGTATGAACTGGTTTTGGGATGGGTTGGATAGGTATTAAAGGGTCAGGTGGGTTGGGTTTAAAACTAGCTATAATTTAAATAGAAATGGGCCAAACGTTAAATACCCAATTAAATGAGATGATTAATTAATAAAATAGCTAATAATTGTGTAAAAATAAATTGGGACCAAATAAATGAAATTAAGGCGATTGACTAAGATATAAAAATTATAAATGATCATTCATTGATTTTACTGGTATAAATGTGCATTTGTGCTATAATCGCAACTGCTGAAATTAACTAAATAATGCCAATATTTGCTAACTTGTGAAATAATAAAATCCTAAGGGAATTAAATAGGATATTAATAACATGTTGAGCAAGAAAATAATTTGAAATTATATCATTTATGAATAATTATGGAATATAAAGTGTTAAATAAACAGTAAAATAATTTGATAAAAATACGAAAAG
Source organism: Nicotiana paniculata (assembly GCA_005239505.1). NCBI lineage: Eukaryota > Viridiplantae > Streptophyta > Magnoliopsida > Solanales > Solanaceae > Nicotiana > Nicotiana paniculata. Next base: position 25,456 of record ML313343.1, read on the forward strand.
CTGTGAGAAAATACCAGTTACTGTAAAGAGTGATTTTGAAAGTATATATACAAGTTTGAAAATAATTCGAGGAAAAATTGGGTATCAACAGCTGCCCCTCTTTACCCGGAAAGGATGAAAGAGTTGTCGGGTATAGATATGATGGCCAAATTTGACAGGAGGGAAATAGTATGAAAGATTTAGGCCGCACCCTGGCTTTTGAGCTGCCTACATATCCCTGGTTGTACATGAATCAGTCCGTATGTAGTTCATGAGTCACCGGCGAAGTATACCGGTGAAGTCTCAAAAGGACGGACGCAAGGTGCAAGCTAAGGTGAACAAAATGGCTTACGGGGTAGTTAGGAGAACTGGAGCGGTCCGCTCCTGCTTGGCTGCCGTTCTTAGCCGGATTTCCTGCAAACGAATAACAATCATAGATGGTGCATAATTTAAACATGATGTAGATTCCCATTGGACTATGAATGTTGTCTTTGGACGGTTGAGGATGACGTCCTTAGACCATGATGTCCTGGGCCATGAATCGCTTGATGTAGGATTCATAGGCTATGAAATACCTTTCTTGGGCCATGAGGATGGTGCTTCCGAACCATGATGACTTTGAATAATGATATGCAGAGTGATAAAAAGGGATCTGCGGGCCATGAAATGATGTTCTCGGGCCATGAAGATGGCGCCTCTGAACGATGACACCTTTGGATAGGTTAGCAATATTTCAGCCCATGAGAAGTGCAATAGTATGATGCTGACAAGACAGAGCTTAGTATTGTGAATTAAAAAGGGCAGAGCTTAGCCCGGAAAGAAACAGAGTAGATAATGAGAGAGATGATGATTGCTTTAAAAGGTAAATGAGAGGCAGCGTTTATCCCCCGAAAGGCAAAATGGTAGCCTTATGCATGAAAAAAATGTAGATGGAGACAATGCTTAGTCTTGGAAGGCAGAATGGTATCCTTATGCAGGAAATAAAATGCAGATGGAGGTAGAGCTTAGCCTCGGAAGGCAGATGGTAGCCTTATGCAGGAAATAAAAATGCAGATGGAGACAGTGCTTAGTCTCGAAAGGCAGAATGATAGCCTTATGCAGGAAATAAAAAAGCAGATGGAGACAGTGCTTAGTCTCGGAAGGCAGAATGGTAGCCTTATGCAGGAAATAAAAATGCAGATGGAGACAGTGCTTAGTCTCGGAAGGCAGAATGGTAGCCTTATGCAGGAAATAAAAATGCAGATGGAGGCAGTGCTTAGTCTCGGAAGGCAGAAAGGTAGCCTTATGCAGGAAATAAAAATGCAGATGGAGGTAGTGGTTAACCTCAAAAGGCAAAATGGTAGCCTTATGCAGGAAATAAAAATGCAGATGGAGACAGTGCTTAGTCTCGGAAGGCAGAAAGGTAGCCTTATGCAGGAAATAAAAATGCAGATGGAGACAGTGCTTAGTCTCGGAAGGCAGAATAGTAGCCTTATACAAGATTTAAGGAAGGACAACAGAAATTCTTAGCTGACGTTAAATTGCGGTATAACATTGTGATAATGAAGCATCGTTCGTGCTGGTAATAAGTGTTGGCATGACGAGTTTGAGGAACGATGTTTGTCCTTTGAACGGATAATATGTTTCAGGGCTTTTGCAATTTTGTGCCTGCATCCAAAGAAAGATCATGAGTTTTGTAAGGGGAAGGTTAGTTCGCATTCCCGCTTGCTCTGCTTGGCTTGTTGGCTTAATCTGATGATATTGTTCGCATCATTGGGGTAACAGTCGCTAAACAAGCTGTTTCGATAAATATGCATGATTTTGTAAGAGTATAATATATAATCTAAAATAGTTTTAGATGAACCTACGACATGACACGGTTCAAGACATTGCAACCTCTCATGCTGTGGAATTTTGAGGGCCTCCCTCAAAATTCTGCCCCAGTTTGCTGGGTGGACGCCTCTGACTGCTGCTCGTGTCGTGGCTGGCTGAACTTGCTTCAGAATTTTGAGGGTCCTCATCAAAATTTTGCCCCAGTTTCTAATTATGGGGGAAGTTGAAAAAAAAATTAATGAATGGTGACCGAACCCATAGGGCTGCCTACGTATCCCCTCTTAAACGGGAATCAGGTCAGGCGTAGTTCAATTTACATCATTGAGAAAACATGAAGATTACAAATAGTAGCACTTGACTGCATTTGAATTGATTGGTTTTGGCCAAACTTCTCCATCCATTTCTACAAGTATGAGTGCTCCTCTTGTCAGCACTCTGTGAACCATGTACGGGCCTTGCCAGTTGGGAGAGAACTTCCCCTTGGCTTCATCTTGATGTAGAAAGATTTTCTTTAACACTAGCTGCCCTGGTGTAAATCATCTTGGATTGACTTTCTTGTTAAAGGCTCTGGCCATTCTGTTTTGATATAGTTGACCATGAAAAACTGCATTCATTCTTTTTCTGTCTATGAGGGTTAGCTGTTCATAACGGCTCTTTACCCACTCTGTGTCGTTGAGCTCAACTTCCTGTATAATTCTCAGAGATGGGATCTTCACTTCGGCAGGAACTACAACCTCTGTACCGTAGACCAGCATATAGGGAGTTGCCCTGGTTGATGTGCGGAATGTGGTGCGATATCCTAATAAGGCAAATGATAACTTCTCGTGCCACTGTTTGTGCCTTTCTATCATCTTTCTTAGTATCTTCTTGATGTTTTTGTTAGCAGCCTCAACGGCTCCATTCATCTGAGGTTTGTAAGCTGTGGAATTCTTGTGTTTGATCTTGAAGGTTTCACACATGGCTTTCATCAAGTCACTGTTGAGATTAGGACCATTATCGGTGATGATTGCCTCTAGAACTCCGAAAAAAAGGAATCGACAAATAATGCGATCGCGGATGAAATCGGCCACAACTTTCTTGGTAATTGCTTTATAGGAGGCTGCTTCGACCCATTTAGTAAAGTAATCAATGGCGACCAGAATAAACCTGTGTCTGTTAGAGGCGGCAGGCTCGATTGGTCCAATGACGTCTATGCCCCAGGCGACGAACGACCAGGGTGAACTTGTTGCATTAAGCTCACTGGGAGGTACCTTTATCATATCTCCATGTATCTGACAACGGTGGCATTTCCGGACATACTGGATGCAGTCCATTTCCATGGTCATCCAAAAGTAACCAGCACGGAGTATCTTCTTTGCCAAAATGAAACCGTTCATATATGGGCCGCAGGTCCCAGCATGAACTTCTTTTAATAATCTTGATGCTTCTTCTGCGTCGACGCACCTTAGCAAACCCAAATCAGGAGTTCTCCTATATAGGAGTCCTCCGCTGTCAAAGAAATTGTTAGACAACCTTCGAAGCGTGCATTTCTGAGTGGAATTTGCAAGCTCCGGGTATTCTCCTTTTGCCAAGTATTCCTTGATATCATGGAACCAAGGATTTCCGTCTGCTTCTTCTTCGACATGGGCACAGTAAGCTGGCTGATTGTGGATTTTCACCGGAATAGGATCAATGAAGTTATTGTCAGGATGCTGAATCATAGATGACAAAGTAGCCAAAGCATCGGGGTACTCGTTATGGATTCTGGGGACATGTCGGAACTCTATCTTTGTGAACCTCTTTCTCAACTCCTGAACGTGTTGCAAATAGGGTAAGATCTTGGAATTCTTGGTTTCCCATTCTCCCTATACATGATGTACCAATAAGTCTGAATCACCAATCATTAACAGCTTGTGGACGTTCATGTCAATGGCCATGTTGAGCCCCAAGATGTAGGCTTCGTATTCGGCCATATTGTTGGTGCAAGGGAACTTGAGTTTGGCGGATACTGGATAATGCTGATCGATCTCTGATACTAGTACTGCTCCCGTACGGATCTCCTTTGAAGTTTGCTGCTCCATCAAAGAACATCCTCCAACCGTCGTAGGATTCCACAATGTCTTCTCCTATGAATGGTACCTCTTCATCAGGAAAATACGTTTAGGGGTTCGTATTCTCCGTCTATGGGATTCTCAGCAAGATGGTCTGCTAGAGGTCGTCCTTTAACTGCCTTCTGAGTCATGTAAATAATGTCGAATTCACTCAGCAGAATCTGCCACTTGTATAGCTTGCCAGTGGGCATGGGCTTCTGAAAGATATACTTCAATGGATCCATCCTTGATATGAGATATGTTGTGTAGGCACAGAAGTAGTGCCTCAGCTTCTGTGCGACCCAGGTCAAAGCACAACAAGTGCATTCCAATAAAGAATACCGGGCCCCATTCGGAGTGAACTTCTTGCTGAGGTAATAAATAGCTTGTTCTTTTCTTCCCGTTTCATCATGTTGCCCAAGAACACAACCGAAAGCTCTATCTAGCACTACAAGGCAGAGTAACAGAGGTCTACCTGGCTCAGGTGGTACCAGAACCGGCGGTGTTGATAGGTACTCCTTGATTCTGTCGAAAGCCCTTTGAAGATCCTCGGTCCACTTAGTTGCAGCGTCCTTCTTCGGTATCTTGAAGATCGGCTCACAGATGACTGTAGACTGTGCTATAAACCCACTGATTTTATTAAGCATTCCCAAGAAACTCATCACATCTTTCTTGTTCCTTGGTGGTGGTAACTCCTGAATGGATTTGACCTTGGACGGATCCAACTCTATTCGCCGGCGGCTTACAATAAATCCAAACAACTTCCCCCCAGGAACCCCGAATGAACAGTTTGCGGGGTTCAGTTTCAGATTGTATTTTCACAACCAATTGAAGAATTTCCCCAAATTCTCCATGTGATCAGCATCTTTCTTTGATTTGATAATGACGTCATCTACGTACACCTCGATCTCTTTGTGAATCATGTCGTGGAATATGGTGGTCATGGCCCTCATGTAAGTGTCCCCTGCATTCTTTAGACCAAATGACATCATCTTTTAACAATACACTCCCCACGGCGTAATGAATGCTGTTTTCTCAGAATCTTGCTCATCCATCCAATTCTGGTGATAACCAGCGAAACACTCCACAAAGGACTGCAATTCATTCTTGGCGCAGTTATCAATTAGAATGTGTATGTTTGGCAAGGGGAAGTCATCTTTCTGACTGGCCCGGTTGAGATCCCGATAGTCGACGCAGACTCTGACCTTCCCGTCCTTCGTCGGCATAGGTACAATGTTAACTAACCATGTTGGATACTCCACTACCCGGAGAACTTTGGCGTTGATCTGCTTGGTAACCTCTTCTTTGATTTTCAAACTCATGTCAGGTTTGAACTTTCTAAGCTTTTGTTTCACCGGAGGAAATGTTGGATTGGTTGGCAGTTTGTGAGCCACAATATAAGTACTTAGACCAGTCATGTCATCATACGACCATCCAAACACATCCTCATACTCTCTTAGAATTCCGTGTATTCTTTCTTTTCTGATGATGACAAATGAAGCTGATACGAGTTTCCTTGACGTTTTCTGAATCTCCTAAGTTGATAACTTCGGTCTCATCCAGGTTGGACTTAGGTCTGTTCTCAAAATTCTCAACTTCCTTGAAAATATCGTCAGGTATGTTGTCTTCATCTGAATCAATGTCCGTTTGCTGCATTGTCTCATTGCATGTAACAGTCATCTGTTCATCAAGATAAGTAATAGTAATGCTGTATAAATAAAGTAATGAAGGAAAACAATAGCAATAAATATCAGATTTTGTAAGAGAATTTTAGAAGATGCTTTGATAGATTGAATAACTGTTTCGAACATTGAAGATCTTTATTGAAGAAATTAAAAAAACAAATGCAGGAAAATCATTTAGTAAATAAAACAGTAAATAATGCTTATTTTAGCCTTGCTACCCCGAGGCTCGTCGGGCTTTGGTTGTCTTGATAGACCAGTTCTTGAGATATGCCCCCTTGATCACAGTCCATATGGAAGGTCCTTCCTCCCCCTCCCCCTCGAGGATAACACAACAATCCATATCATCATTCTGTAGAAACAAGCTCCTCATTTCTTCAAGTGCTTCTTCTTCATCTGAACCGTAGATAGTGTCAGTTTGATTGAAAGTCTGCTCAAGAAGAGGTATAGACTGTTCCAAAGGGTAATAGGGAATTCACCAAGGTGGCGACCAGTCGTTGAATTCCTGCCAGGTGTACTCATACCCCAGACTGAAAGTGGTACCATGCTCCTTGAGCTTTATAGGCTTCGTGATCCCTTGGAGGTTTTTACCGAGCCCTTTGCCTGGCTCATATCCTCCCCAGTTCAAGATGCTCTCGATCTTGTTATCCCACCATTTTTCCTTGTCAATGGCATTGACCCGTTCAACATAGTGGTAAGTTCCTCCGCCTATCTTCGTTTTCCCGTCAATCATCGAAATAGTTTGACAGCCATAAATGGGGTTGCTACCGTCACCATGAATAATCACCTCTTGGTGGTTCCATTCGAATTTTACAGCCTGATGTAGTGCTGATGCCACGGACCCAGCAGCATGAATCCAGGGTCGTCCCAACAACAGGTTGTAGGATGCCAGAACATCCATCACCTGGAAATTTACTTCTAACCAAGTCGGTCCCATCTGTAGACATAGACTAATCTCCCCCATGGTGGACCTCTGAGAACCGTCAAAAGCCTTCACATTCATCGCCCCATCCTTTATATCATGTAGCCCTCTGCCCAATTTCTTGAGTGTTATCAGCGGATAGATTTTAAGACCAGAACCTCCATCGATCAAGATTCTTGTGATGAAATGATCCTCGCACTGCACGGTGATGTGCAGTACTTTGTTGTGCCCCAATCTTTCTGGTGGTAGCTTATCCTCATGAAAAGTGATTTTATGACTCTCCAATACCTGGCCTATCATATTGGCCATTTCTCCACTAGTGATCTTGTTTGGCACATATGCTTCACTCAACACTTTCAACAAAGCATTTGTATGTGTTTCAGAATTCTGCAGCAGAGAGAGGATGGATATTTGTGCCGGTGTCTTGTTTAGCTGGTCGATGATTGAATACTCCTTCGCCTATATCTTTCTCCAAAGGTCATCGGGACCTGTTTCGATGAGGGGAGGTCAGTTGAAGGCCTGCTTGCTCGACTCGGCCAGATGCTCAGGGGTGTAGACCCTAACAGTTCTCGTCATAGCCTGTGATGCGATAGCTTCCTCAAACCTGGACTTGTTTTTCCTTCTCGCCTCGGCTGCGTAGTTCCAAGGAATAACGTTTGAATAGAAGGGTGGCGTGGTTGACAGTGCCACAAGAATGGGTGTATCCATCTTTATTTCAAACGGAATATGCGTTCGGGGTGGCAAGACTGCGACCTCGAACGAAGCTGGTGTATTTGCTGAAGATACAAACTCAACTTCAATCGACACTGGTGACTTTGCTGGCGGCGCTGCTTCAAACTCGAACGACATAGACATATTTACCTCAGAGGCCTCAGATGGCTGAATCTGGACTATGATTGGTTTGAGAGTGACTGCGGATTTCTTTGGGTCATCGCCTTCTACGATAAACCCGATTGACCCCTCAGGGTCCCAATCATCTTCAATTTCAATCATATGAATGCCTCTACCCTTATGGTCTAGCATAGGATTGTTGTGAACGTTTCGAGCGGGGTCTTTTGCCACAATAATCTTGTTGTCAATGAGAGCCTGTATTTTGTCTTTCAGAGAATGGCATTCTTCGATGGTGTGTCCCTTCATGCCGGAATAGTATACACATGATTTGTTTGGGTTAACCCACTGAGAGGGATTCTCAGGGGTGGAAGCAAGGATAGGTGTAACATAACCAGCGGCTTTGAGTTTTTCATATAGCTGGTCAATGGGCTCGGCTATGGCGGTATATTATTTTGAAGGACAACGATCAAAATTGGGACGAGGTCTAGGGATGTTTTGGCGTGCAGGAGGGGATTGGTAATGAGATGGCTAGGAATTATAAGTGTGGTAGACAGGGGTAGGTTGTGGATATTTGGGCGAAGCAGGTTGATATGTAGGTGGTGGAGCTTGGTAGGAAGATGGTGGAGTTTGGTAATTTGGTGGTGGAGCTTGGTAATTTGGTGAGGGATGATATGTGATTGGAGGTGTCAGATAGGTTTGGTACTTGAGTGGGGACTTGGTTCTTTGTGCAACCATTACGGATCCCACATCTCTCTTCTTAGACACAACACCGGACCGTAGAGCCTTGTTAGTGGCTTGAAAGGATTCAAAATTTGTGACCATACCTCTTTTGATCCTTCTTCAATCCGCTCTCCCAATTTGATGATGTTAGAAAACTTGCGGCCCTCAACCATCATTAACCGTTCATAATACTACGGGTCCTGAGATCGGACAAAGAACTTGTTCATCTATTCTTCTTCTAGAGCAGGTCTGACTTTAGCGACTTCGGACCTCCAGCGAGTAGCATACTCGCGAAAGGTCTCTGTAGGCTTCTTCTTCAAATTCTGAATGTAAAACACATCTGGTGCGTTCTCTATGTTGAACCTAAACCTGTCCATGAAATCAGACGCCATGCGTACCCAGTTTGACCATTTCTTTGGGTCTTGGCCGATGTACCCAGACAGTGCATCTCCCTTGAAACTCCTCATGAACAGCTTCATGCGGATACTTTCATCCTTTCCCACACCGACCAATTTGTCGCAATAGGTCCTCAGATGGACTGTCGGATCACCAGTACCGTCAAACATTTCAAAATTTGGAGTTTTGTACCCCTCGGGCAGTTCGACATCAGGTTGGATACAAAGGTCTTCATAGTTCAACCCTTCGATCCCTTTGGCCCCTTCAACACCCTGAACTCGGCTGGTCAGTTTCTTAAGCTCTTCGGCCAGGTTCTTGATAAGTAAATCCTTTTCGTCAGACTCGGACGCCTGTGGGATAGGAAGAGTAGAATGGGTTATGGTTCCAACATAGATGGGATTGTTATAGGTGTGGAAATGGTCTTTTGTAGGATTTTGAGGTTTTTGAACAATGGGGTGTTATTTGTGGCAGGGCAAGCATTGTACGGTGTCGGGAGGTTTTGGCTCTTTGGGGGAGTGGTGTGATGGTTTTGCTGTCTTGGGATATTTTGTGGAGGTGTGGAGTTTTCAGCATTTGGAAGGTTGACATCTGGGACGTTGAGGGAAAATCATAAGCTAGCCAGATTCCGGGCCTGATCTAGTTCTTCCTGAAACTTCAATTTTTGTTCAAGCGGCGACATGTTCTCATGCAGGACCTGAATACCTCGGCCATCAGTGGACTCTACCCTTTCAATCACATTCTCCTTTCTGATGCCGCTGGACTCTTCCATCTTATTTTTGCCTTTTTCTTTGCCCTTATGAGGACTAGAGGGAGGAGTAGGTGGAGGGCCCTTGGATTTGGTGCGATAGGCTGATGATGCCAGAATGTACGAACTAACCTTTGGGAGGGGAGTAAGAAAAAATAGAAACAAAAGTTAACCAAGTCAGTCAGGATTATGAAAAGAGTATTGAAGTATTAAACACATAATGCGGAAATGAAAGCGTGTCCTAAGTTGGGTACCTCTTTGTGCCCGAGGTAGGCCTAGGGACAAATTGAGTTGGAGAACTTAAAATGCTAAGTGCCTCATTTTATTGATAAGAGAAATAAACGAGTCCTAAAACGACAGACGAAAAATGAAAACACTAATGGCCATTGGCCTTATTATATTGTTGGAAAAATAATGACATCCCTATCTACTTGGTCCCAGAAGGACCTTCCCCAGATTCGGCATTCCTGCTTTCTTTTAACAGCCTTCCCAACTCGCAAAGTCCCAGCATCCGATAAGTTCTGGCTAAATATCCTCCTACAACTCCCTCATCCTTTTGACAATCTTCAACCCTTTTGATGAACTTTTCTTTTAAATCGATTATACCTCGTTCCAAATATCCCAGCCTTTTGTCGGCGCTAATAGCCATGTCCTTCCATTTCTCGATCAGTCTTTTGTTGGACTCATGTATCTTGTGGTGATCATCCTCATTCTCCCGGATCCTTTTACGCAACTGGTTGAACTTGACTTGTGCTTCAGCCCTTTCATCTACAACCCTGTGACCTCGGACGTACCCTGGCTTGCTCTGACCACCCAGATCTTCTTCTAACCAACCCGGATTGAAAGGGGTATAACCGGTGTGATATCTGTCCGGCTCAATGGTGTCTTTATCGAGTATAACCTTGCAGTGCCATAGATGCTGAGCTTGGCACCTGTGAGTACTGTCATTGTTTTTAAAGTCATCTCGGAGATGACTCATCTTCTCGACCCTAGGGATGACTTATTTCATTCATGTCTGACTCATAACTCGAAGAGGGACGTAAGGGTAGGTCTGTCTGAGACCAATCAGTACCAGAAATGATGCGTCTCGGGACCGAATGATGAAATCATCCGTTGGAAACCATTCGAACATCCACTGAACCCGTTCTTCAGTCAGGTTATCAAAGAGCCTGACCCATCCTTCGGCGTCCTCAGGTTGAGCGAACATGTCAGGAATATAGTTCATTCACTTTGGGTGATGGAAAGCGATGTGGTCATCTCACATTCTGCGGTGGATGTCCTGTTGATATTCCCCTTTTTGGAGATGTTCTACAAGCCAGAGTTGGAGTAACAGATTGCAACCTTCGAAATGTTTTGCTCCTTGTTGACATTTTTCTAGAGTTCGGTACATATATGCAATGATCATGGGCACAATGCTGAAATATTTCCCATTTAACCCTTCCATTACGGTCTTAGTTACCATGGCTAACCTAGTATGGATCATTTATTTCTTCATCGGGAACAGGATCAATCCCAAAAAGCATACCATAAACACGAACACTCGGCGATGGACGTGTCCCAGAGAGGTGATAGAAAACTCGTCATGGTAGGTACGGTATGATTTTCTGTAGCCATACCATTCGTATAGGTAATGAAAAGGAATGTACGAATCCTCTAGACATACCAACTCCACGTCCCTTTTCAGACCTATCATTTTGAGGAAACTTCTGCCTGTGCGGTTCTCAGGCATCAGCAAACCCAGTGTTTCCCATACTAGGTTAGCCAACCCTCCTATCTCTTCTATCAACGGTGCCATTACGATGCTCCCAAAGCGGAACACAGACCTTTCGCAATCCCAGAATAGGTAGCAGCCTCTACTATCATTTTGTTAGGCTGGATTTCCAGAAGTGATGGTAGATTACCCAAATGTTTCCTGACGATAGCTTTGTCGCTAGAGTGTAAATCCTCCCACCAACTCAGCAATTTTGGGTGAATGTTGGAGACCATGCCGAATCTAGGGACTTCGTGCCTCATTTTTTTCCTGCAAAACAAATAGGTTAGGCCCTTACCCCCACCAGACTCGACTATTTAACGTCAATAATTAGCACGAAACATTTAGTTCTCCAAATAAATGCATAGAAAATGAGGGCGTCCATTTGGGTTGAGGGAAACCCGATGGAATTTTGGATAAGGCTATCTTAAAAGCTATCGTGCAAACAACACTTTAGCTTTGACTAGGTTTGACCATGATGCATGCAACAGTTCGACAGAGTAAGGTTTTTATGAGGTTTTAGACTGGTACCTTTGAGCGGACAACTCAAAGGGGAAAGGCACGGAACCGTCGACTGCACCGTTGATCGACTGGTTTTACCGCTAATAAGCCTTTCCGAATTTAGGGGGTAGTAATATAGGAAGGGCTCAACCACTCATCAAGCGTTGCTATAGTATTTTGTTTGGCACAAGTGGAGTATGAATGTTGAGCATGATTTATGCAATAAGTATTTAAAACAAGTTGTCACGTATTTTCACATTAAAGAAAGCGGTAAAAAACAGTAATAATGATTTGAAGCAGTTACAAAAAGGAAACAAAGAGACATGTCAGTTAAGTTTTGAAAGATAAATACTCGAAGTAAACAATTAATCGCATGCAAAGGGAATAGGAAAGGGCGCAAGTATTTAAAATAAAGGCATAGATTCACGAAACAATTTGAAATGGTAAAAGCCTATACTCCCCAGCAGAGTCTCCATGCTATCGCACCCCCTTCTTTCTTCGTGATCGGGTTCAAGACATTTTTGGAACAAACTCCTTTGGAAGGAAGAAGTTAAAGGAAGAGTCGCCACCTAACGATTTTATGGTGCGTTAGGGAACCTTGAGTAGTTAACTCATGAACTAGTTTGCATTACCAGAGATTGGGTAAGGGCTTGAAGTTATCCCAAGAGGAAGGTGTTAGGCTCCCCTCAGGATCCACAACTGTGGGTCCCGGCCAAATGGTTTCGTGAATTCAGACAATAAGAAAATAACAAGCAAGGCTCACATAAGAGGGGATTCCAAACAAGTATTGGAAATTTATTGAAAGTTTAAAAGAAATTAGAATTAAACATTTGAGAAAACATCCTAGGTTTAAAGTAATACGGATCACATCAATGCAATACCCGGTAATCACTCATCAAAGAGGGGCTACACGTGGTATTAGCGCACTAGTCATCATATCCATATTCTACCCTTCCCACCCCGTGAAGGTAATTAAAGCGTATTTTGGTCACGGATTCTATTGCATGCTATTACCCGTCCCATGTTATCAGTCCTGGAAGAGGTTAGGACTACTACCCTAAAGGGTAGGTACTAGGCAGAACCCCTAGGTTTAAAGGACAAATTCTAAGCGACAAATAAAATGTTTAGGAATTCAAGTATAGGGGACACATAGGAAGAGATATGAGGCTTATGAATCCCTCCAAAAATTAATACACATAACTAGCACGACTCGAACACAAAGAGGTCTTTGAATTTAAGAACCTAAGGCAGGATGTCTAAGTGAGAATACAGTAATGGGGAAGTCTGATTACTGAGTTTCAGAAGAAAAATTTTTACCAGTTCTAGACTATGAATTCTAATCTGTAATTAGCCAAACAATACAAAGAGACAATTTTCCCAGTTTTAATAAACGTAATGCCTAAGGCTTGCCTAGGCGGGTTTAACAAACTTCAGTTATCTTGTTTAGACATAATCGTGGTAAAGGAGTGAGTATTTAAACTAATGTGAATGTAGTGTCCTACAAAACAGGATATCTAAATGCATACAGGGTGTAGAATTATGCAGACCTACGCATGCTTTTCTAAATGCACAAAATTTTTCAGAAATCAGAATCTATTATTATTCTAGAGCAGAATTTACTTATTAACACATCTTTTGAATCGAAACAGGAAATACAGAAGCGCAGTTAAGTTGTCCAACCTAGCACATGATTTCTAATGAAAATAGCAGTATGTCCTTAACACATGAGTTTGGCATAGGTAATAGGAGCATGCTGAGAATGAATTCCTAGGGTAACATGATCTCTAATGCAAATATTGACGATTAATGTTTTTAACCTAAAACATGATTTCTAGACATGGTGATCGTGAAGATGCAGAGATAGTAACATTATGACAACCATTTTATAGTTATTAAACTATGAACATTATTTCTATGTGAGGCATGAGTATGGCAAAGATGCTGAGATAAACGGGCCTAAAACATGTTCTCTAATGCATGCATGGAAAGTATTCCTAAGCATGGTAGCTATTGCACACATATACAAAATAAATCCTATAGCATGATTTCTATCCATAATTATACTAAGCATGCACAACCCTGCCCATTTCACTATCCAGCCCATAACCATTTTTACAAGTAATTATTACAGACCAGCCTTGCACAAACTGCATAAATAAGGAAATTAAGAAGTTAGACTATAGAAGGCCTAACAGTAGGCCCAAGTCCTCATATCCAACAATGCCATATGCCATGGCCTTTTGTAACCCAGGTGCGTCAAGTTCCTAAGGATCTCAAAAGACCCCAGGCAGTGCTCACACCCAAGTACCCTAGCAAGGAATGCATAAGTGCAGTATGGAATGCCAGCCTTGTGTGTCAGAGTTCAAAAGGTACTCAAATGGTCCCCAAGGCTGTGCTCACACGAAGGGGGCTGAACTTAGAACTAAGAGTAGTGAGATGTGCCTATAGTTTAGAAAAGAGTTGAGTTTGAAAAGTAGATTTTGGAAATAACTGTTTTGAAAGATAGCTTCAGAGAACAACATGAGATTTTGTTTTATGAAAACTGGTTTGCAGAAGAAAGAGATAGGACAATCAGCAACCCAGAACATACATGGTTTAGGAAGCAAACACAAACAGGGATAGGGGGCTGGGGGACAAATAAGTCACATAGTAGAGGCAGACTTGCACACAAATGGTCCTTAGGCTAGTGTTATATGGTTTAAACAATCACAACCTAGTTATCACAGAATGTTCATGCCAGGAATCTAAGAGCATCAAATTGAGGGGTGTGAAAGAGAGTCACATATTAGGTCCGGGATTAGGATTTACATAATAACTAAGTATTGGAGGGTACATGCTCATAGTGTTGGGATTCAGGCAGATTCATGATGGAAACATATAAGGGAAAGTAATAGATATGTTAAACTAAAGGGAAAGGGGAATCACATAGACAAGTAGACATGCTGAACACAGAAGGAAAAAGAGGTCATAGGGGAAGACAAACACGCTAGATGCAAGGCAAACAACCGAACCATAATTAAAACCTCAATACAAACAAAAACATGTAGAGTTGGATGCTATAAACTTAAACTAGGAAACATACCAGTTAGGAGTAAGAATAGAACAACAAGGTGCAGAGAAGTAGAGAAATAGGACAGTGGTATGCAGAGCAATAGAGCAACAATAAGTTGTTCAGTCTTGGCTTTCAGTCTATTGAGTAGCCACAAGAACAAGAGAGAATATGCAACAAAGCAAGTGAGAGTTCAGAGCAATATGAGTGCTATTTGTGTGTGTGTTCGTGTATCTCTTGGTTGTGCTAAAGAGAGTAGGGTGTTTATAATTCTGAAAACGAGTAAAGAGAATAAGGTAAGGAATAATTAGTCTATCATTTATGGAAATAATAACCAATCAGTATCAATTAAAGGCCTGGACTCAATTTATTTAGGGAGTCAAGTTCAAACGGGCCAATCAGAGTTAAATCAGGGAAAGGAATCAACTAGAGTGATCTTACCATAACGAGGGTAGTAAAAGCATGGAGTGTGTAATAAATACTAGGTTCATAACACTTAATTAAGGAAAGTACACAGTGATAGCATATTCACAAAATAAAATATGGGTTTAATTCTGAAAATTAGTCGAGGGAATATCGACTGTAATTGAAATCACAGGGAGTAAGGCCTAATCAAGGAAAGTATCACACAATCAAGGGAAAAGTATCGAAAAATCAGTACAGAACATACAGAACCATAGGTTCGAAGAAAACATCACAGAGTCAGTAGAGGGTATCAGGAACCCTATCCATGAATTAGAGTAAGAAACATAGAGCACAGAGAGAACCTAGAAGAAGTATATAGATTGGCTAAACATAGCAAACAAGACGGACTAAAAACCCTAAAAATTGGGGATTATCCGTAAGAAGCTTTGAATAAAAATGCATTAACAAAGAAAAACATAGAATAACATTAAAGCAGAAGTGAAGGAAAACAGATTTTGAAAGGGGTTTGTGAAACCCTAGTTTAAAAATTGAAAGGATCGTTTAAAGATGAAAGTTTTCAGGGAAAAACATAGAAAAGCTTCGCAATACTATAGATCTAGAATAAATTGAAAGACATAGGGTTAGGATTTCGTGGAACCCAGAGAAGTAAGAAGAACCTCAAAGACGGCACCGGCCTAAGTCGGAGCAGGTTGTAAACTTACTCAAACGGCTGGGGAGGCTGGAAAGTGGAATTGGAGCATGGGAGGTGAGTGAACCACTCCAGGTTCTATTGAGAGCCCCAGAGCATCACTGGATTGGTGCAAAGTGGGTGGGTAACCAAGAGACGATGAGGAGCCATGGTTTCTAGTGAGAGAACCAGCCGGAGAAGATGACTGGACTCCATTGGAGAAGAGAAGCTAAAGGAGGCTTCTAGAGAGAACTAGAGAGTAACAGAGAGAGAGAGAGAGTGAGTGTTGAGACAATGAGGGGTCGGAGGGGGGTAGTGATTAGGTTTAATTATGGTAACATTGATCTGGACCGTTGATCTCATTTGATCAACGGTTCAGATCAGGTGTGGGTTTGGGCTGGGTATGAACTGGTTTTGGGCTGGGTTGGTTAGGTATTAAAGGGTCAGGTGGGTTGGGTTTAAAACTGGTTATAATTTAAATAGAAATGGGCTAAACGTTAAATACGCAATTAAATGAGATAATTAATTAATAAAATAACTAATAATTGTGTAAAAATAAATTGAGACCAAATAAATGAAATTAAGGCGATTGACTAAGATTTAAAAATATAAATGATCATTCATTGATCTTAATGGTATAAATGTACATTTGTGCTATAATCGCAAAAACTGCTGAAATTAACTAAATAATGTCAATATTGGCTAACTTGTGAAATAATAAAATCCCAAGGGAATTAAATAGGATATAAATAACATGTGAGCAATAAAATGATTTGAAATTATATCATTTATGAATAATTATGGAATATAAAGTGTTAAATAAACAGTAAAATAATTTGATAAAATAAAAGATGTGAGAAAATACCAGTTACTGTAAGGAGTGATTTTGAAAGTATATATACAAGTTTGAAAATAATTTAAAGAAAAATTGGGTATCAATACCTAGCTTTAGAAATAAATTTTTGAAGAAAATTATTTTGTTGGATTATTAAGAAAATAAAGAAATGAATTAATGTGTGAAATCATTGGTATCAGGCCCATATTTTGGTTTCGGAGCCCGGTACAAGTTTGTTATGATATTTAAGTTCTATATGTAAAACTTGGTCAGAATCGGAATTGATTTGACGTGATTTAGACGTTCAGATAAGAATATAGTGAAATTAGAGTGTTCCTTAGAAAATCATGAGTTTTGAGGTTAAATTCCTAGTTTTTGATGTTATTTTGATGATTTGATCGCACGAGCAAGTCCGTATGATGTTTTTAGACTTGCATGCATGTTTGGTTTGGACCCCGAGGTCTCGGGTGAGTTTTGGGTAGGCTACAAAGTGTTTAGACTTAGAAAATCTCAGCTGTGCATCTGGTGTCTGTCACCAGGCCTCTGATCTCGCAATAGTGAGATCAGGCTTCGCAATTGCGAAGTCTGCAGGCCTGGTAAATGTGATGATTTTGTCGCAAATGCGAAGAAGGACTGGGAAGGCCAATCTCGCAAATGCGACGCAATGGCCAAATTGTCAAGGCCTCCATGTGTTGACATTTTTGTCGCAAATGCGAAGGCAGCAGGATTTCTAAAGGGTTCGCAATTGCGATAACTGCAGCCTGTTAAGTGAGATTTTATACGGGATTTTCATCCATTTTTCAATTCTCTCAAACCCTAAACCTCCATCGGCGATTTTCCAAAGACCCAAACTTCTCCAAATTATTGGTAAGTGATCATTAACTAATTCCTTTCAATTTTTTACAATTTTTTACAAGATTTCATCATAGAATCTAGAGTTTTCATTGTAAAAATTGGGATATTTGGGTAGAACTTAGGAATTTTGAAATTTGGGAATCTTGACCTTGAATTGAAGTCGGATTCCAATACCAATTGTATATCTGGCTCGGGGGAGAATGGGTAAACGGGTTTTGGTCTGAACCTCGAGTTTAGATCAAGCGGGCCCGGGGTCGATTTTTCTCTTTTAATAGGAAAACATAGGAAAATCATGATTTTTTTCATTAAAGTTAAGTCCTTTAGCAATAATCAATGATATTGAACCAATTGTGATTAGATTCGAGCGGGTTAGAGGCAAATTCTAAAGGAAAAGTTGTGATTGAGCAGCGAGTGGCCTGCAGGATTGAGGTAAGTGTTTGGCTTAACCTTGACTTGAGGGAATATGAGGCCCCAACTTAAATTCTATGTGAAATATCATGTGTGTGGTGTATAAGTGAGGTGACGAGTATCTATCCACCACAAAGTTATCTGTTTAACGTGATCCCTTCCCTTGTTTTAATTCATTATATTCCTGTTTTGATTGTCTTCATGATGTTGATGCCTCCATGTCTACTTGTTTTCCTCAACTTGTTGTTAAGTATTATTTCAAGTATTTTGGAAGTATTATTTGTTACCATGGCTTCATTGTGGTACATGAAAGGTTGAGCTGGTTGACAGTTTTTTACGATATTTGTATTCCGGTTGGTTATGAAATGATAATTGATGAGATTTATGAATCGCTTGTTCGTTTTATATGACTTTCTTCTCGTTCTCGGCGAAGGAAGGCCTGGTCACTTAGATGATTTTGTCTGGTTGAAAGTAGTCAACCGGCTTCTTCACTCAGGCAACACTCTAATTTTTCCATCCGATGATCTTCACCTTAGGATTGACTCTGTTCGACCTGCCTTGAGTACGGCTTTCTGTTTACCACTGTTGAGACAAAAATATTGTGAAAGGCTTTGATCTAAATTGTGAAATCTTTGTTTTTAGATAAAGAGATGTGATTGTTTTGGTGGGAGCGGGTTGCACGCTGTAACAAGGAGTAATAAAGGTGAACATGTGGGATCGAGTTGCACACCGCAGCAGGAGAAATAAGGGTGATATATACATAGGCAGGAGCAATAAAGGTGGACAAGCGGGAGCGGGTTGCGCGCCGCAACAAGGAGCAATAAAGGAAGATATTCATGTTTTACAGATTTTAAACATAAAGACTGGAAAACTCACTGTTTATTATATTGTTCCCATACTCTGCTTTTACCATTATTTAATTTTGAACTTGGAAATTTTAGTGAGAATTGGTTATAATTGAGATCTGGAAAAGTTAGCTGAGTTATTTTATCAATTGTTGCAATTTATTGTTTATTTAGTTTAGAATTTCCTTCTTGCTTTATTATACATTGTATCCAGGCTATATTATAAATGCCATGCCGTAGCCTTGTCATTACTTCGTCGAGGTTAGGCTCGACACTTACCAGTACATGGGGTCGGTTGTACTGATACTTCACTCTGCACTTCTTGTGCAGATCCAGGTACCGTCCAGAGCTAGGTGAAAGTAGTGGCTGACGGAGACACGAGGTAGATCTGCTGGCGCCCGCAGATTCCTGGAGTCTTCCCTTTATTATTTAGATTGCTGTTTTATTTCATTCAAAACAGAGATATATTTCTTTCCGCCAAATACTTGTAGTATTCTTTAGTAGTTCGTGAATTGTGACACCAGACGCTGGGTAGTTATATAGTTAGTATTAGTTTGTGGTTCGTTTCATCTTATCGAACATTATTCCTAATTGCATTCATTGGAAAGTATTAGATTTCCTCTTTATTCTAAATTGTTCTATTTTGTTTAAGTAAACTTTCAAAAGAAAAGGTTAGATAAGTTCTAACATTGGCTTGCCTAGCAAGTATGATGTTAGGCGCCATCATGATCCCGAGGGTTGGGAATTTGGGTCGTGACAAGTTGGTATCAGAGCACTAGGTTTCCTAGGTCTCACAATTCATGATCAAGATTAATAGAGTCTGAAGTATCGGTACAGAGACGTATGTACTTATCTCTCAGAGGCTATGAAGTTAGGAACAAACTCATTTTTATTTCTACTCTGTCGTGCATTTCTTGTTGTCTCGAATACTGATAGAACTCTTCTATTCTCTCGCAAATAGCGAGAACACGTGCTTCTTCTTCCGCTGACCAACAATCAGGTCCCCCAGCAGCAGTAAACCCTACTAGGGGTAGAGGCCGAGGCCATGCTAAAGGCCGAGGCAGGGGTAGGACACAACCCATTACTCAGACAGCAGCCCCAAATAGAGATTGATGAGGGGGCTCCAGCGCAGACCATTCCAGCGGGACCATCTTAGATCCCAGAGGGGTTTATTGCTACCCCGGTGCTTTGGGACGCTTTGTTCCGATTAGTGGGCATTATGGAGAGTGTAGCCCAGACTGGCACACTCCCAGTGGCAGCAATCGTATTTCAGGCTGGAGCAGCGGTCCAGACTCCTGCTACCCACACTCGTGATTAGACTACTCCATAGAATCAGACCCCAACAACCAATCTAGCTGGGGTAGTTCAGCCAGTTGCTGCAGCACCGCTTGTTGATGGAGAAGCTATGTCCTCCGATGCTTTGCGGAGACTGGACAGGTTTATCAAGCTTTTCCCTGTTCATTTCAGTGGTGCTACTTCAGAGGATCCTCAGGAATATCTTGATGATTGTCATGAGGTTCTTTGGAACATGGGTATTTTGGAGGCCACTGGGGTCGACTTTGCCGCTTTTCAGATGACTGGTTCCGCTAAGAAATGGTGGAGGGATTATTTGTTGACTAGACCAGTTGGGTCACCTACTCTAATTTGGGATCAGTTTTCGCATCTCTTTTTAGAGAAGTTTCTGCCTATCACTACAATAGAGGAGCGCCGCCGTCAGTTTGAGCGTCTTCAGCAGTACAACATGACTATCACCCAATGTGAGACTCGCTTCGTGGATCTGGCCCGACATGATATTCTTTTGTTACCCACATAGAGAGAGAGGGTCAGGAGATTTATTGAGGACCTTTCTCAGCCGATCAGATTGCAGATGGCTAAGGAGACAAGGAGCGAGATTTCCTTTAAGGATGTGGCTAATGTGGCCAGGAGAGTCGAGATGGTTCTCAGATTGGGAGGTCAGAGGTCAAACAAGAGATCTCGCCATTCTGGTGGATTCAAGGGTGCCTCATCTTGAGGCGGGTTTAATTTTAGTAGAGGCCATTCTTCCAAGCCATTCCACTCAGCACTTCAGGCTTCATATGGTAATTCCGATGGTCGTGGTTCTTATACGCCTCCTTCTGCTCAGCTAGTCTATAGCGCACAATTAGCTCCTATCAGATTACCTCCTCTGCAGAGTTATTATGACGGTCATCCGGCTCGTCAAGGGCAGCCTCTATATCAGGGGGATGCTTTGAGTGTGGTGAATATGGGCACATTCAGAGAGCTTGTCCGAGGTATTCGGGTAATCAACTTCAGTACCAGAGTTCCGGCACCAACTGCAGCACCACCTGCTCAGCCAGCCAGGGGTAGGGGTCAGATAACCAGAGGTAGGGGCCAGATTATTAGAGGTGGAGGTCAGGCCGCTAGAGTTGGAGGCCAGCCTACTAGAGGTGGAGGTACGCCTATAAGAGGTCCTCCTAGAGAAATAATTCAGGGTGGTGGGGCCCAGCCCGATTATATGCATTTCCATCCGGACCTGAGGCGGAATCCTCTGATGCCGTTATCACAGGTACCATTTCAGTTTGTAATAGAGATGCTTCAGTTTTGTTTGATCCAGTCTCTACTTATTATTATGTATCATCTTATTTTTCTTCGTATTTGGTTGTGCCCCGCGATTCCTTGAGTGCCCCTATTTATGTGTCTATGCCCGTAAGGGATGCTATTGTTGTAGATCGTGCGTATCATTCGTGTGTAGTCGTTATTGAGGGTCTTGAAACTAGTGCAGACCTTTTGCTTCTTGACATGGTCGATTTTAACATCATATTGGGAATGGATTGGCTATCGTCTTATTATGGCATCTTGGACTATCACGCCAAGACAGTTACGCTAGCCTTGCCAGGGTTCCCTCGATTAGAATGGAAAGGGACTCCTGGTAATTCTCCCAGCAGAGTTATTTCTTATGACAAGTCTCGTCACATGGTTGAGAAGGGATGCTTGGCTTATTTGGCTCATATTCGTGATTCTAATGTTGGAGTCTCTTCGATAGATTCGGTATTGTTCTTGAGTTTCCCGAGGTGTTTCCGGCAAGCCTGTCGGGGATGCCACCCGATAGGGATATTGATTTTTGCATTGATGTGGCTCATGGAACTCATCCCATTTTTATTCCTCCATACCGGATGGCCCCACCAAAGTTGAAAGGATTGAAAGAACAGTTGCAAGACTTGCTTGATAGGGGCTTCATTAGGCCTAGTATCTCGCCCTGGGGTGCATCGGTTTTGTTTGTGAAGAAGAAGGATGGATCAGTGAGGATGTGTATAGACTACCGATAGTTTAATAAAGTCACCGTCAAGAATAAATATCCATTACCGGTGCCAGGGTGTTTTCGAAAATTGATCTGAGGTCGGGCAACCATCAGTTGAAGATTAGGGCGCCCGATGTTCCTAAGTCAGCCTTTCGGACGAGGTATGATCACTATGAATTTCTGGTGATGTCTTTTGGTTTGAATAATGCCCCGGTAGCCTTTATGGATTTGATGAATCGACTTTTCAAGCCTCATTTGGATTCCTTCGTAATAGTGTTCATTGATGATATTCTAATATACTTCCGCAGTCGGGAGGAGCATGAGCAGCACCTCTGGATAGCGCTCTAGACTTTGAAGTATAATCAGTTGTATGCAAAATTTTCAAAGTTTGAGTTCTGGTTGGATTCAATAGCTTTTTTGGGTCACATCGTATCAGCAGAAGGTATTCAAGTAGATCTTAAGAAGATAAAGGCATTCAAGAACTGGCCTAGACCCACTTCAGCCACGGAAATCAGGAGCTTCTTTGGTTTGGCTGGTTACTATTGTAGGTTTGTGGAAGGGTTTTCATCTATAGCAGCCCCAATGACTAAATTAACTCATAAAGGTGTCACGTTCAAATGTTCGGACGAGTGAGAGGCGAGCTTTCAGAAGCTCAAGACTACCTTGACTTCAGCACCGGTGTTGGTGTTACCATCAGGTTCAGGATCTTTCACGATATATTGTGACGCTTCTCGTGTTGGGCTTGGAGCTGTATTGATACAGGAGGGAAGGGTGATTGCATATGCTTCTCGGCAGTTGAAATTCCATGAGAAGAATTATCCAATCCATGAATTAGAGTTGGCAGCCATTGCTCACGCATTGAAGATTTGGAGGCACTATCTTTATGGTGTGCCGTGTGAGGTTTACACGGATCATCGCAGTCTCCAGTACTTATTCAAGAAAAAGGATCTTAATTTGAGACAGATGAGATGGTTAGAGTTATTGAAGGATTATGACGTCACTATATTGTATCATCCGGGGAAGGCCAATGTGGTGGTCGATGCATTGAGTAGGAAGGCAGTGAGTATGGGCGGCCTTACATTCACTCCAGTCGGTGAGAGACCGTTAGCTTCAGACATTCAGACTTTGGCTAATCAGTTCGTGATGTTGGATATTTCGCCCAGTCGTGTTTTATCTTGTACAGTCGCCTGGTCTTCCTTATTCGAGCGTATCTGAGATCGGTAGGATGATGACCCGCATTTCATGGTCCCTAGGGACACAGTTCGACACGGTGGTGCCAAGAAGGTTATAGTTGGAGATGACGGTGTTTTGAGGATGCAGGGTCGAGTATGTGTGTCTAATGTTGATGGGCTTCGTGAGTTGATCCTCGAGGAAGCTAACAGTTCTAAGTATTCTATTCACCCGGGTGCTGCCAAGATGTACCAGGACCTGTGACAACATTATTGGTGGCGAAGGATGAAAAAGGACATTATTGCTTATGTGGCTCGTTGTTTGAATTGCCAACAAGTAAAATATGAGCATCAGAGATCCGGTGGTTTGCTTCAGCAGATAGAGATTCCTGAGTGGAAGTGGGAGCGTATCACTATGGACTTCGTTGTTGCTTCAACAGATAGATATCCCCACTTGTTTTCCAGTTCAGGTAATTTTCTATGTCCGTTCGGGGATGAACGTTTGTTTAAGAGGGGGAGATTGTGATGACCCAAAGTGTCATCTTATAAATTAAAGCTCCATTTACAGGCTTATTAGCCTGAAAAAGATAAATTTTAATTACCTCGATTTACGTGTGCAATCCGTGCGTGAAACCTAAAAACTTTTATGTGAAAATATGAGGAAATAATAGTTTTTAGAGTTAAAAAATTTGGTCTTAGTGGACTTTGGTCAACATTTTTAGTAAATGGACCCGAATATGTGTTCCGGCGGTCCCGGGATGTCCCGCATTAAAATATGGGACTTGGGCGTATGCCCGGGATTGAATTCCAAGGTCCCTAGCTTTAAAAATCAATTTTTGAAGAAGATTATTTTGCTGGATTATTAAGGAAATAAAGAAATGGATTAATGTGTGAAATCGTTGGTATCGGGCCCGTATTTTGGTTATGGAGCCCGGTACAAATTTGTTACGATATTTAAGTTCTATCTGTGAAATTTGGTGAGAATTGAAATTGATTTGACGTGATTCGGACGTCCGGATGAGAAAATAGTGAAATTGAAGTGTTCTTGTGAAAATCATGAGTTTTGAGGTTAAATTTGTAGTTTTTGACGTTATTTTGATGATTTGATCACACGAGCAAGTACATATGGTGTTTTTAGACTTGCGTGCATATTTGGTTTGGATCCCCGAGGGCTCGGGTGAGTTTTGGGTAGGCTACAGAGTGTTTAGACTTAGTAAATATCAGTTGTGCATCTGATGTCTGTCACCAGGCCTCTGATCTCGCAATTTCAAGATCAGGCTTCACAACTGCGAAGTTTACAAGCCTGGGAAATGCGATGATTTTGTCGCAAATGCGAAGAAGGCTAACCTCGCAAGTGCAACGCACTGGCCGAAATTGCAAATGCTTCCATATGTCGCAAATGTGACATTTTTATCGCAAATGCGAAGACAACAGGATTTCCAAAAGGTTCGCAATTGCGAACCCCTGATCGCAATTGCGATAACTGCAGCATGTTAAGTGAGATTATAGACAAGATTTTCACCCATTTTTCAATTCTCTCAAACCCTAAACCTCCATAGGCGATTTTCCAAAGACCCAAACTTTTCCAAATCATTGGTAAGTGATCTCTAACTAGTTCCTTTCAATTCTTAACAACTTTTTGCAAGATTTCATCATAGAATATAGAGTTTTCATGGTAAAACATGGGATTTTTGGGTAGATATTAGGAATTTTGAAATTTGGGAATCTAGGTCTCGAATTGAGGTCGGATTCCAAAACCAATTGTATATCCGGTCTCGTGGGAGAATGGGTAAACGAGTTTTTGTCTGAACCTCGAGTTTAGACCAAGCGGGCGCGAGGTCGGTTTTTGTCTTTCGATAGGAAAACCATGATTTTTTCATTAAAGTTAATTCCTTTAGCAATAATCAATGATAATCACATATATTTGAGCGGGTTAGTGGCAAATTCTAAAGGAAAAGATGTGATTGAGCAACGAGTGGCCTGCGAGATGGAGGTAAGTATCTGGCTTAACCTTGACTTGAGGGAATAGGAATCCCCAACTTAAATGCTATGTGAAATTGCATGTGTGTGGTGTATAGGTGAGGTGACGAGTATCTATGCACCACCGAATTATCTGTTTAACGTGATCCCTTCCCCAGTTTCAATTTATTATATTCCTATTTTGATTGTCTTCATGATGTTGATGCCTCCATGTCTACTTGTTTTCGTCAACTTGTTGTAAAGTATTGTTTCAAATATTTTGGAAACGTTAGTTGTTACCTTGGCTTCATTGTGGTACATGAAAGGTTGAGCTGGTTAACAGTGTTTTACGATATATATATTCCGGTTGGTTTCATTGTGAAATAATAATTGATGAGGTTTATGAATAGTACAACTTTCTATTTACCACCATTGAGACATAAATATTGTAAAAGGCTTTGACCTACATTGTGATTTTCTTGTTTTTAAATAAAGAGATGTGATTGTCTGGTGGGAGCGGATTGCACACTACAACAAGGAGTAATAAAGGTGAACATTTGGGATCGGGTTGCACGCCGCAGCAGGAGAAATAAGGGTGATATATATATAGGGAGGAGCAATAAGGGTGGACAGGCAGGAGGGGTTGCGCGCCGCAACAAGGAGCAATAAGGGAAGATGTTCATGTTTTACAGATTTTAAACATAAAGACTGAAAAACTCACTGTTTATTCTATTGTTCCCATACTCTTCTTTTACAGTTATTTAAATTTGAACTTGGAAATTTTCGTGAGAATTGGTTATAGTTGAGATCTGGAAAAGTTAGCTGAGTTATTTTATTAATTGTTGCAATTTATTGTTTATTTAGTTTAGAATTTCCTTCTTTCTTTATTATACATTGGATCCAGGTTATGTTATAAATGCCCCGCCGTAGCCTCGTCACTACTTCATCGAGGTTAGAATCGACAATTACCAGTACATGAAGTCAGTTGTACTGATACTTCACTCTGCACTTCTTGTGCAGATCCAGGTACTGGCCAGAGCTAGGTAAAAGTAGTAGCTGATATTATTCGCATGGAGACACGAGGTAGATCTGCTGGCGTCCGCAGATTCCTGGAGTGTTCCCTTTATTATTTAGATTGTTGTTTTATTTCATTCAAAACAAAGATATATTTCTTTAGCCAAATACTTGTAGTATTCTTTAGTAGTTCGTGAATTGTGACACCAGACCCTGGGTAGTTATTTAGTTAGTATTAGTTCGTGGTTCGTTTCATCTTATCGAACATTATTCCTAATTGCATTTATTGGAAAGTATTAGATCCTCTTTATTATAAATTGTTCTACTTTGTTTAAGTAAACTTTCAAAAGAAAAGGTTAGATAAATTCTAACATTGGATTGCCTAGCAAGTATGATGTGGGCGCCATCACGATCCCAAGGGTTGTGAATTTGGATCGTGACAACTTTACATACTAAATAGCAATTATTCTCATGTCGTCCTATGCATTTGAATTTGAGTCTCCTTTTCCTAATATAAACATGCGAAAATGATAATAATTTTACTTGAGTCTCAAAAACACATCTATAAAAAGAACTTTCTTTTATGCATATTTACCTTTGTCAATTTTCTTCATTAATAAAAGAATAATGTTAAAATGATTCTAAGAGCCTTAGCATTTAATTTTTACTATTAGTTTATAAGGTAAAATCTTAACTAGCTTTCAAATTTGACAAAATAGCAATTTAAGCTATTTTGCTAAATTGTAGGAATAGTGATTTAATTATTTTCATAATTTTTAAGAATAATCACATAATTATTTTCCTAATACTTAGGACTTTGGCCTAGATAATTATGTTATTTAATCAGAGTCCTTCATATACACTACATTTAGATTTAGGATATTGAATTCCAATCACTTCAGAAGTATCTTTTTTTTTTTAATATTAGGCTTACGAGTATCTTTTGTTATAAAATTTTAGTAGTCCTTACTTTCCTTTTCATGGTTTAGGAGTCCTTTTTTCCCCAGGTTTAGAAGTCTTTTTTTTCAAGGTTTACATGTATTTCTTTTAAATAATAGAACAATCATTCAATTATTTTTCTTATATTTAAAATTTTGATATTAACTTTCTTGTTATTAAATCATGCTTGGAGTAAAACCAAATATCTAGCGATCACAAACATAATAATCTCAAAAGTTTATTAATTCTACTTTTTTTTTTAAAATTCGAGTATCAAGCTTAATTAAGAACATATTTTAATTTTAAGAATATAAAAGAAAGAGAAGCGTTGGTAAGATTCAGTAACACTAATGGTTATACTAACATAAAAATTCAGAAGTGATATGTCATAGCGATTTCTTATTACTCTTAACATAGAATTCTTATTGGATAAAAATTATAACTATATTTAAATATTTAAAACATGGGATAAGCTAATATTAAGATTTGAATCAACAAAAATAAATTATTCTCTTTAACGTGAAGAACAAGAAATTAAGCTCTTAAATTAATTAACCAACGGAAATCTTTAAATTAACTAATTTGCAAAAAATTCAAATCATTCTTTTCGACATTCATCATATAATCAGTTATTTCTTTTGATATTCATTTAAACAAATGACAACTCCCGTTACTTTTCTATATACTTAGTTATTTATTTTATCATATTAACTAATATAGATATTTTAAAATTAAGTATTTGATAACCTAATTTACATATTCTTTTTGTACATATTTTACTGACTGACGCTAGGCACACATGCAATCCACGTATACTAATGCTAGTGGTATAGAACCAGCGATATATGTTTTTGTGACTATACACCATTTTATTAAGAGTAACATACGAAGTTTAAAGTTAATTATTTTCAAATAAAGAAAGATGTTATTCTTTTTGAGATAGACTAAAAAGAAAACAAATTTTATCTTTTGATACAAATATAATAATTTGGGTATTAATTTTTTCTTGAACATTTAATTACGATAAAGTAATTTATAATTAAAAAATCCAGGAAAAGCTAGTAAGAGTAGTAGAGGCTGGGAAATAAATCAGGTCAGAAGGTCAATCATTCTCCAATTACAGCGTGAACTTTGTTTCTATAACAATTTCTGTTAAATAGTTTCAATTTTGATTATTCTAAGTCTTTGAAATTGCTCTACACAGTGTACGAATCAGTTCGTCCAATTGAAGTTTATTTTTATGATGGACAAAGAAACTCAAGCATGAATCGGGTTTATACATAGTGTATACGGACACAGGCATAATTCGGACAAAAGGCATGCACGTGAAGAAGATAAGGTTATGTGGTTATATCTGATATTTTCTGAACAAAAATGTTGCATAATTGATAAAGAGAAAGACTCCTTACTCGAGAGAACCCTATCCTAGATCTCTCTATAAATTGGAGGATGTTCTCATTTATAGGTACGCACAAATGCTGAAGTTAAACTTGAGTTGGGAGCAAAATAGCAAGGCATTTTGCAAGCAATTCTTGTGTAATTCAAGTGTGCGAACCTGAAACTACATGAACTAGATAGAAGAACCCCAAGTGTTTGTTTTTTTACTCTAGTTTCATTGTAGTAGGTGTTTCAAATTGTACCTGTACTTATATTGTATTTAAGTTAGAGTTAACTTGAAGTTGTCGCAACATCTAGAGGCTGGTTGCCACAAAGGTATTAAAGGTAATCCTTATTCCGCAACAGTAGTATGAGGAACACATAGAAGAACCAGGTCATTCTATAATTTGTGCACGCGAAAAATTGGATACCACACAAATCACCCTTCTCTCGTGTGGTATTAAAGTATAAAACATGAGAATCAATACGGTAAATAAATATTTCATTATCAAATTAATTAGTGGAGAAAGTTCTTCACGATTGTGCTTTCATGCATGCATGCATACATGAGGCATAAAATTCTTTGCTTAAAAAACTGGCAAAAACCTGAAAAAATTTTCTCCATATAGAACTACAATTATAAATAAACTTCTTGAGTTCAATCGCTGGTACAAATAGAGATACAAATTGGAAAAGGAACAAACACATACAAACTTAAGACAAATGCTAATAAATCACTCGACTCCACATACAAACTTAAAACATGTAGCATCATAATGCTATTTTATTTAGCACGTACTAATTAAGATACTCTGAAACACCCAGATAAACCTCAAGAAACTTCAAATCATGGAAACGTAGGAAGCCATGAAAAGAAGGATGCTGACAATAACTTGAACTGATAAAGCCTTCAGAGGACTTCCATCAGAGGTATTGCTGCTACCTGTTGCCTTTGAGCCTACTCAATCAATCAACGAAAAATGATGTTATAAATTGACGAGATATAAAATTTAGACGCATAATATTTAGTACTATAATTAATGAATTACTGTAATTGATCTTTCTCATCTTTGACCTTTAGGTTTAGTTCAAATATTGCTAATAACTCCCCCTATGTGCCAAGTACTATAGCCAGTCCAAATATATGAGAGAGCTAAAGTAGATTAATAAACAATGTAAAAGAAGTCTAACTAACTACGATGAATATATTGAGAATATACAGATGAATCATACAGCTATGTAGATTGCTGAATCCAAATATTTGATAATTAATTAAGTGTTTTAGTCCAAAACGATCTTTTACGATCATGATATAGCACAAATTACTTTGTGATTACTAGATCTGCATATTGATTACACCAAATCCTATAGTTGTATCTGGTATTCAGAAAATATCTATAATCACGAACATGTTGTCATGCATGTTTCGGAAATTGTAGAATTTTACGACATCGCAAAACAAAATTACAATTTATATATTGTGTGAGTGTTCATGAGTTACCTGACACCGCTATACCAGTTGAAGAATCTGGAGTTCCTTCTGTAGGTGCACCCTCTGGAGACATTACCGGTCCATTACCAGCTAAGAAATATTAATAGCAGTATTTAAACATCATATTGCAAAATTATGAACACTTAAAATACAACCATAAAAGAACTTGTAATTGTTTGCTTGTCCGTCTTATGTCTTTTTTTTTATTTTATTATTTTTCATTTTGGTAATACATATGTTCCGTAGCCTGTTTGTTAGCAGCTTGTGAAAGCTTGTTGTAACAAATAAAGCACTATGTGATATATAAGTGTAATAACATCCAGAGAGACATACTTATTATTTTATTGCATGTGTTCAGTTTAACGTCTACAAACTAGTAGTGATAAACAAATCCTACACTTTCCAGCTACATAAAAATGTAATTATAGATAACTGCCCGTAGTAAGTTAAATTTAGTAACTAGAAAAATATTATAGTGCAAAGTAAATTATTTACTACGATAGAATAAAAAATATTTATACTGTCATTGTATATAAGTCAAATTCATTTCGAAAACATTTCAACTTCTTGAGATGAAACGATATCGCGTACGTTCATGTCCAACAAAGTATGGTTATACGGAAAAAAAGTTTTAAATTTTAGATATTGTAACAGCAATTTAATTAGATGAGTCCTTACCGTTACATTTACTAACAGGAGGAGTCTCAAGCTTGCATGCAGCAGGCAATGCAAGTGCCTGAGTTTGATTAATTTGGACCCCCAACGAGGAACCACCACCATTGACAATGAGACAAAGGCACCGTGGCTTAGACTGCAGCACCCCAGAGAGGGCGGAGCAGCAGGCGGCCGACGGCGTCTCCGCACTTCCGGTGACAAAATTAAGGCATGAAGCCATAGTAATAAGTGTACTTGTGCAATCGGATTGTGCCATGACTTCTACTGAAATCATGGTCAAAATTAGAACGAAAGCCATGCAAATTACAGTTCCTCTTGAAGCCATTTTTGGTGTTTTCTGGGATGATTACAATTTTCGGAGAGAATTGTATTACCCTTTTAGCACCCACACAATATTCCTCCTTAGGAAGAATTAGTTGATTCTCCAAAGGAAGAAGCTGGCTTGTGTGTGCCTTAGTTTTGTGAGGGATTGTCATAGGCATGCAGTGGGGGATTTATAATGTCTGTTTTAAGTGACCAATTAATTATTCATTTGTCTTACAAGCTTTAAAAATGAGGATTTAGTTCTGAAAGTGACAAATTACAGGGTTTAAATTGGTTAACTAGTAAGAGTTCATGAGGTAAGATTTGGAAATAGTGTAACGCATGTTATCATCAATAACGTGTCAATGAGACTAATCAAGTGGGAAATTAATTTATTCCATTTGTATTAGAAATAAACGTACGCATGCCGTGAAATTTATACGGCTAGTCGGCTAGAATATAATGTGTTACCAAGACTTTGGCAAGATAGACACCAGCTGATGGCCTAACTACAAAAATAATATACACGTTTGTAGACCTATGTGGTATAATTAAGTCAATGACATTAATAAAACATATACAAGGTCATAGAAGATTCGTCATTCATCTAAGTTATGATGTGCTAAAAAGATTAATTTATTCATTGTTCTCATAAAACTATCATGGAAAACTTGCTATTTCATACATATTGAATGATCTTCTTTCGAGGGGTGAGCCAAGGGGCAAGTGGAAACCGCCATGAGCACTTGGTAAATTGTAGTTCGTCCTCCCATTTTCTTTTGTTTTACATATTGTCACAATCCAAACTCTTATCGGAGCCGTGACGGCACCTACTACCGCTTGCTAGGCAAGCCAACAATTTAAACAATAACAATAATCTTAATAATAGAACTTAATAACTTCAACACTGGAATAATAATAAAATATTTGAAATATCAGCAATAATGCAACTACAACCATCCCATGATCTGGTGTCAACGAGCACATGAGCACTATAAAATTTAAATATAGAGTCCAATACTCAAATAAAAGAATGTCTGAACGACAAAACAACGATAATATAAGCAAAGCAACCGCTGTCACGAAATCTCCAATGTTCTGGTACAGGTGCCTCCAGCTAACAATAATCTCTCTTAGAAGTATCTGGATCCGTACATAAAGTGCAGAGCATAGTATGAGTACATCTGACCTCATGTATTCATTAAGTAACAAGCCTAACCTCGGACTGAAAGCAGTGATAACATGGCAATTGCCCAACATCCATCGCCAATAACCAATGGTAGAGAGAAGTAACTCAAAAAATATTAATTTTAACCTTTGCATAGTAGCAGAATAATAGGCATGCTTTTCATGAATAGCTATAAAGTATGAATTCTTTCGCAGAATTTTCTAAGTATGATGTTATCAACCTAACTATGATTTTTAGTCCAAAATACCAAATAAGGACATCTAGTACTATCAAACATAAAGGGAGAATCACAACCTATACATGTATGACGAGTAAACATGTTAGGATCGACAATAACACGGTTAATTCATCAAGTATAACATAACTCAGCACATGCATAATGCTTGGCCCAATTTCCCCTAAACCCTCACGCACAACAACATCACTCAACACTGTATGAGTGCCTGAGATAAGTCACTCACTCAATCACATACATATGACCATTTGCCTGCGCTTAATGTGAGTAACAGACTCCGGAAGGGCTTGCACAAGTGCTGATCGGATATAAGCCAACAATCAATATCACATAGCCCAACCACGTGACATGGTGCACGCTTTGCGCCCTAGTCAGTACCACTTAGACCAATATGGGGCCTAGCGTACATGTCACTTATAAATAAATACCGCTCAAGTATCGATTAACCACATCTCATAGTATTCAATTCAACATTATTATGCATATGAGGCATCCACATCATGTGAGAAATTATAATAAGAATGCACTGAGACAGAGATATCATACACGAATATCGCATCATAACAGAGAGTATATCTACAATTAAGGCAAATAGCTCAAAATAACAAGTTAGCCATATCTTATCTAAAACAAATTAGTACATTGCCTAGACATGATTCCTAACATGAATCATAGCTCAAGTAATCATACAAGTAGAGAAAACACAGATATAATAAGACATGATATCAATCACGACATATAATAACCCAAGGTCTACTCGATCCATGAATAACCTCGGTGCACACACATACTCCCATCACTTAGCACATGTGTCACCCCCAACATATCTCAAATACAATAGCCAATGGAGAAAATTACCTTCAAACCAAGTTTAGGCATGTTACTTACCTCAAAGTGCGTGAATCAATACTTCAAAAATTCCTTCCCACGCGAATCGAGCTTCGAGCGACTCAAATATAGTCAAAATGAGTTAATTTCATCAATAAAAGCTATAAAAAACAACACCAACCGATAACACAATGATCTTGAATCAATTATGCAAAGTCAAACCTAGGCCCGCACACCGAAATCCGTCAAAGCTCACAAATCCCGAACATCCATTCCAATAGTCTAAATATGTGTGTTTCATCCAAATCCAAATCATATCTTATCTAAAATAAATTAGTACATTGCCTAGACATGATTCCTTACATGAATCATAGCTCAAGTAATCATACAAGTAGAGAAAACATAGATATAATAAGACATGATATCAATCACGACATACAATAACCTAAGGTCTACTCGATCCATGAATAACCTCGGTGCACACACATACTCCCATCACCTAGCACATGTGTCACCCCCAACATATCTCAAATACAATAGCCAATGGAGAAAATTACCTTCAAACCAAGTTTAGGCATGTTACTTACCTCAAAGTGCGTGAATCAATACTTCAAAAATTCCTTCCCACGCGAATCGACCTTCGAGCGACTCGAATATAGTCAAAACGAATTAATTTCATCAATAAAAGCTATAAAAAACAACCCCAACCGATAACACAATGATCTTGAATCAATTATGCAAAGCCAACCCTAGGCCCGCACACCGAAATCCGTCAAAGCTCACAAATCCCGAACATCCATTCCAATATGAGTCTAAATATGTGTGTTTCATCCAAATCCAAGTCATATCTTATCTAAAATAAATTAGTACATTGCCTAGACATGATTCCTTACATGAATCATAGCTCAAGTAATCATACAAGTAGAGAAAACATAGATATAATAAGACATGATATCAATCACGACATATAATAACCTAAGGTCTACTCGATCCATGAATAACCTCGGTGCAAACACATACTCCCATCACCTAGCACATGTGTCACCCCCAACATATCTCAAATATAATAGCCAATGGAGAAAATTACCTTCAAACCAAGTTTAGGCATGTTACTTACCTCAAAGTGCGTGAATCAATACTTCAAAAAGTCCTTCCCACGCGAATCGACCTTCGAGCGACTCGAATATAGTCAAAACGAATTAATTTCATCAATAAAAGTTATAAAAAACAACCCAAACCGATAACACAATGATCTTGAATCAATTATGCAAAGTCAACCCAAAAGTCAACCCTAGGCCCGCACACCGAAATCCATCAAAGCTCACAAATTCCGAACATCCATTCCAATATGAGTCTAAATATGTGTGTTTCATCCAAATCCAACCTCAAATCAACAGTCAAATGATCAAATTTCACTCGCAAAACCAACAGTAATCAATATCTAACATCAAAATCAAGTAAAGTGCACTTAGCTCTTCAATTGTAGAAAAGTCTCCCAAAAATCCCCTATAGCCAAACTTCACAACTCAAATAATGAGAAATAATCAAAACCCTCGCATGATATTTCCTGCCAAAGCGTTTCTGTATTTGTGGACCAATAACCGCATCTGCAACTCCGCTTTTGCGGTGAAAATGTCGCATCTGCGCATTCACTAAAAGCCGACCAACCGCATCTAAGGTCCACCTTCAAACCTACTCATCCTCTTTTGTGGACTAACCATCGCAGAAGGGAATCCACCTTTGGTGAAAACCTCTGCATCTGCGGAGTTTCCCCTGCCAGTGCCAATCCCACATTTGTACATCCAAGGCCGCATTTGCGAAAATATCAGAACTCAATACAAAAAAAAAAATGGCAACACAATCCAACATGATCCAAAATCCATCCAAAACACACCCGAAGCCTGAATGATCCCGTCTAATAACACCAATAAGTCTTAAAATACAACACAAACCAACTCGAGGCCTCAAATCACACGAAACAATATGAAAATCATGAATCGCACCTCAATGCAAGCCTAAGGGACTAATGAACTTCCTACTACCTAAAAATCATGTCGAACAATATCAATCAATTTGGAATGACCTTGAATTTTTCATACAAGTCCAAATGAAACAACGGACATATTCTAAATCCCGGAACCACAATCCGAATCTGATATTATCAAAGTCAACTCCCAGTCCAATCTATGAACTTTCCAAGCCTTCAACTTTTCAATTGTCACTAAATAGAACCAAATAAACCTACAAAACTCCAAATCTAAATCCGGATGTACACCTCAGTCCAAAATCACAATACAAATCTATTGGATCCACCAAAACACCATTATGGGATCGTCTACACAAAAGTTATACTCCAGTCAACTCTTACAACTTAAGCATCCAACCTTGAGACTAAGTATTTCAATTCAATTCAACATATCCCCGAAGCAAAACAAACAAACCCCGTAAGATACATAACTACAAATACAATATGTAAGCCATCAAATGGAGAAAATGGGACTAAAATACTCAAAACGATCGTCCGGGTCATTACATTCTCCACCTGTTAAACAAACGTTCGTCCTCGAACGAGTCCAGAATCATACTTGGGGTCTAAAAAAGGTGAGGATATCTGCTCCGCATCAGTTTCTCGGTCTTCCATGTAGCCTCCTCGACCGACTGATGTCTTTAATGAACCTCATTGATACTATATTTTTTGACCTCAACTTTTGGACCTTCCGGTCCAAAATTGCCACCGATCCCACATCATAAGTGTCACGCCTCAAACCTGGGGGTGAGACAGGCACCCAGTGCCTCACCTATCCTTACGTACCAACTTGCGACTACGAGACTCTGAACATATAATGTCATACTTTGGCCATGGCCTCATGGAAAGACAATTTACAAAGCAAAATATAAAACTGAACGGAAGCTAACGCTGATTAAACATCAATATATAGATGGGCCGACAAGGCCATCATAACTACTGTAGTTGACAAACCAACAAAATATACATACAAGGCCTACAAGCCCAACATACTGCACTAACTGACAAAATATGTCTACAAGCCTCTACTGATGGATGTACTGTGATCGGAACAGGGCCCCGACAAGATATACACAAAACTCGACAACTCCGAAGAACGTGGAGCTTACCGATAAAGTTTAACTCGGGAAACACCTACTGAGGAGGTCTACCCATCTGTCTGTCTGAACCTGCACACATGAAATGCAATGTCCCCAGAAAAAGAGACGTTAGTACGAAATAACGTATCCAGTATGAAAGGCATAAAATACTTGAAAGTAACTGGGAGTCAAAGATGATCTGGAGATATACTTACTTGCTGATACTGACTCAACTCTCTCAATATAATAAATAAAATAGATGTCTGACCCTATAAGGCTCGGAACGTGGTAGGATCGCTTATAGGCACTCGGGCATACTAGGCTCGGTAATGTTGGGCTCGCTCATAGGCGCTCGCCCATATTAGGCTCGGTATATAACTTACCATCTGATCAGAGGTTACCTAATATGGGCCTGCCCACCAATTATAGCTCGGTGGTGGGGAAAATAATGTAATACTGTATTTATATATATATATATATATATATATATATATATATATATATATATAGACCCTCCACTCTCTTGATTGGAATAAGACAATACTCAATTAAATATGAAGTGCCAATAAGGGACAATACTGTAAATTATGAATCTAGGATAATGTATATAAATTCGGGAGTATGAACTTCTCTTTATGCTTCGTTATCAAAGACATGTCGTTACGAGATCATTCCAAAATGAAGGAAGGAATTAAACTTAACATGCCTGAATCGGTTCTCTTGACAATCCCTCTAACACACGTTAATTGCAACAAAACACGTGACGGCAAGATCAAAGTAGGAAAAAATCGGTATGATATTCTTGAGAAAGATTGTGCCGTGCTCTCTTAGGATTGCAAATCTCGTTCCTATTACACAATATAAATTCGTATGAGATTTTATTGAAGCTTCATCTGTCACTTGGAACACCTAGCATTATACCTTAATAAGGTAAGAAATCTTTTAAAATGTTGTGCTTGAACTCCATCCGTAAGAAGATCTCTTAGAAAGTCTTAGCATACTCTTTTAATAAGGTAAGGGATCAAGTCTTAAAGTTACATGTTGTGGGCCCCACTTTGATTATGACTTGGCCACAAATACTCTCTTAAAATGCCACTTTGTAATGAGAGTTAAGAGTCATTTTCTTTGGCTTAGCTTGCTGCCACGTTGGGTTCAAGGATTTATCCAAAAGATCTTAATATATTGTCCACCAATTTCTTAGTAACTTGTTAATCTCCCATTAACCAATACCCCACATGATTAAGAATTATCTCAAATTACTTAAAATACTACTCAACATACCTTATAGACCTCACTATTATGGTCGTGTGGTATCTTGTATGGCACTAGTCCATAAATATCGGGTATTATAGCTTGGACCATATTTCATCCCCAAATTGTCAAACTTCGAAGGAACTCATTTTTCTTCGATTTGCTTAACCTCTCACCTTCACGAATTTAATCATCACTTGTTTGAAATAGCATAATGCTTATAACCTCAAAATAATCTCATTCCCGAGCTTACGTCGATTAACTTACGATAAAAC
Organism: Nicotiana paniculata; assembly: GCA_005239505.1. Lineage (NCBI taxonomy): Eukaryota > Viridiplantae > Streptophyta > Magnoliopsida > Solanales > Solanaceae > Nicotiana > Nicotiana paniculata. The sequence goes on from ML313343.1 coordinate 63,036, forward strand.
TTTAACGTCCGAACATGCGGGATGTAATATCTCATTCACGATCCTTCATCAATTCACTTATGGCATACTTTCACGTACGAACATATGGGGTATAACAATAAGTCAAATCCTCGTTCAACTACACCGTGATGAATTTTAATACATGTGACGGATCCCCATAATACTTTCGAAGCATGGAACATGAAATAATGGGTGAACTCCCAATAAACTAGGTGGCAAGGCAAGTTTATAGGCCACTTCTCCAACTCTCTCTAGTACCTCTAAAGGACCAATATTCCACGGGCTCAACTTGCCCTTCTTCCCGAACCTCATCACACCCTTCAAGGGTAAAAATCTAAGTAGAACCTTCTCACCCACCATATATTACACATCACGAGCCTTCTTATCGTCAAAATTCTTTTGCATGTACTATGCTATACGAAGTCGCTCCTGAATCAACTTCATGTTCTCCCTAGGCTCAAACCAACGCACCAGAGAATGACATAGCCTCCCATATAAGGCCTCATACAGATCCATCTGGATACTCAACTAATAGCTCTTATTGTCGGCAAACTCTTCTAACGGAAAACAAAATTGATCCTACTGACCCCAAAAATCGATGACACATGCTTGTAACATGTCCTCCAAGATCTAAATAGTGCGTTGGGACTGCCCGTCCATATAAGGATGAAATGGTGTACTCAACTCGACCTGTGTGCCTAACTCACGCTGCACTTTTCTTAAAAAATTCAATGTAAACTTTGTGCCTCGATCCGAGATAATAGACACAAGCACACCATAAATACGAACAATCTCACGAAGATAGATTCGAGCCAGCTGCTCTAAAGAGTAGATAGTCATGACTGGAGTGAAGTGTGCAGACTTTGTCAGTCTGTCCACAATGATCCACACCGCATCAAATTTCCTCGAGGTACGTGAGATTTCATCTACAAAATCCATGGTGATACTCTCCCACTTCCACTCCTGAATATCCAGACTCTGAATCAAACCACCCACTATCTAATGCTTGTACTTCACCTACTAATAGTTCAAACACCGAGCAACATACTTCTTCATCCTTCGCCACCAATAGTGCTTCCCCAAATCACAGTACATTTTTGCAGCACCTAGATGAATGGAATACAAAAAACTGTGGTCCTCATCAATAGTTAGCTCATGCAATCCATCAACATTAGGCACACAAATCTGTCCTTGAAGCTCGAATACCCCATTATCACCAATAGTAACCTCCTTAGCATCCCCATGCTGCACTGTGTATTTTAGGACAAGCAATTAGGGCTCATCATATTGATGCTCTCAAATAAGGACGACCGTGATACAAAAAAAACATGAACTTTACTAGGTTCCGAAATATCCAACCTCATGAACCTATTGGCCAAAGCATGAACATCCAAACCTAACTTTCTCTCCTCAGCTAGAATGAAAGAAGGACTACCCATGCTCTCAGCCCTCCTACTCAAAGCGTCGGCTGCTACATTGGCCTTTACCGGATGATAAAGAATGGTGATATCATAATCCTTTAGTATCTCTAACCACCTCCGTTGCCTCAAGTTCAAATCCTTTTTCTTGAATAAGTGTTGGAGACTCATATGATCCATGAACACTTTGCAATATACAACATAAAGATAGTGCTGCCAAATCTTGAGCGTGTGAACAATGAATACTAACTCCAAATCGTGCACTAATAGTTCTTCTTGTGGAGCTTCAACTTATGCAAAGCATAAGCAGTCACTCTGCCCTCCTGCATCAACATGCACCACATGTCAATACATGAAGCATCACAATAGACTGTATAAGAAACCGATCCTGAAGGAAAAACCAGAACTGGAGCTGTAGTCAAGGCAGTCTTGAGCTTTTGAAAGCTCTCCTCACACTCGTGATACCACCTGAATGGGGTACCCTTTTGAGTCAATCTAGTTAATGAGGCTGCTATAGATGGAAACCCTTACACAAAACAGCGATAATACCTAGCCAGCCCAACTCTCTCAAGTTCCCTTTAAGAAATCTTAAACGATTCAAGGATAAATAAAAGGCGAACCTAGTGGAATTTAACGTAAAGGATCTCGTGATCCTCACTATATCCTCTATCTTCTCTTAATAATGGTTTTGGAGATTTCTTGAAAGTGAAGTTTAACCACCATAGAAGTGTAAGAACTCAAGAAACGTAGTTAGTCTTTAGAAAAGGTATGTAAGGAAACCTTCTCTCTTGGCATGACCTAATGTGAGTGTTTCTTTCCAAACGATCCTTATGTTGTAAGACTGAACTATTCTAAGCCTTTCTTGATGAAGTTGTACATATTATTATACGTTCCTTACCAGTGGAATTTTATTTTATGTTTGAGAAGTTTCTAGATGGTATTTTGAGGTGGGAAAAATGTGAATAATTTTGAGTTTAATTCTTGATATCCCTTGAAATTAATTTTGCATTGCACCTATATATATATATATATATATATATATATATATATATATATATATATCTTACTTTACTGAGGTGAGCTATAGTCGATCGGGTACAGGTTGATGTGATATGAAATATTATCGAGTGCTCTATGAGGCTGGGTACACTGAGCCCTATAGAGGCCGGGTACAATCGAGACCTTCTGAGGCTAGGTACAATGTGATGAAGACATAAGACTTTACCGAGTCCTCTCCGAAGCCGGGTACGACACTAGGCAATATGCCCCGAAGAGTGGGATATTATATTTAAATATTTAATGCATAGCCCCAATGAGTGGCTTTACTTTTACAAAGCTTACATAAATTCATGATTCATGGTTACTGTATTGCACAACCCCTGTGGCTTGTATTCGTTGTTCAAGTTGAAATTGTGCACTTATACCTCTTATGTCATGATTTTGGTTTACTTACATTATAAGCTTTAAATACATAGTATTTCTTTCGTACTGATGCCCCTTTCTTTTGCGCACTGTGTTCATTCCCACATGTATGGATAGACTCGGAGATATCCCTCCTCACAGGGTGCTCGTTTCAGTAATTGGTTGTTGCTCTCCACTTATCTGGAGTAGCTGAACAAAAGTCGATAGGTACTAGAATACATGTCTCTATTATTTTGGGTATGGTGGGGGCCCTGGTTCGACCAAGTTGTATAATATAGTACTCTTAGAGGCTTGCAAACTAGGGTCCAATGTGTATGTAAATGTTGGTTATGAATGTATTAGCAACAGTCGTGTATATATAAAATGTTGAAAGTTTATTCCATATTCAATTGTGAGAATGTCATGCCCCTACCTCGAGAAGCGCGACCGCTGCTCAACCGTGATACCCCGACCGAGTAAGCTTGTACAATACCTTCTACCCAATTCACCCATGAATAAGAGAGCATATATTTATTTCACTAATTAAACATTGAGTGGATTCCATAAACAATGCCAATTCCATTACTATTAGTCACTTTATTTTATGGTCTCAAAGTACATACACAATCATGGTTAAAGTTCAACAAGTGATTCAAATACAACAAGGCTAATTTGACTTTCGCAACACCCATATATAACCCACACTATGTCTACGGAGCCTCTATGGATACAAAATACTATGGTAATGCCGGCAACAAGGTCCCGACTGTACCTCAAAACATAAAACACGTGGGACAAAAGATATATGACCCTGATACGAAGTGGGGCTCACCAAGTCACATGGGAAGAGGGTGTACCTCTATCAATGATCAAAGCCTCCAGCTGTGGAACCACCTGCATTCATTAAAGATACAGCGCCCCCGGCAAAAGGGACGTTAATACAAATGGAGTAGTACTAGTATGAATGAGTAAACACCCTTTCAATAAAACGAATGATAACACAAGGAAGTACAAGGCTTGAACAAAGACTGATGAACAAATGACTTAGAAATTCCTTTTCTCACTCTAGACCACCTTCGTCTCTATAAAATATAAGTTTGAACCTTCTAAAATGTTCCTTAAGACTTTTTTATAAGAATGGGATCAGGGTTCAAAAGTTAGAAAAAATAAAGCCCTGATGCGGATCTGCGGTCGCATACGCTTCTGTAGTTCAAAATGGACCGCAAAATGGTCCTCCGGAATTGGGCACTTTTGCCCCACTCTGTGACCGATCTGCGATCGCATAATGCGCCGCAGAACTTCCCTCCGAAAGTTTTTATGCTAGATCTATGATGGGTTGTTGTTAGACCCCATGTTTTCGTACATAGAAGTATGCCATAAATAAATTTATATAAACTCGGAAATGAGATATTACGTTCCGTATTTTCGTACATTAATCGATGTAAGTTCGGGAATGAGATTTATTTTGGGATTATAAGTATTACACTATTTCAAACAAGTGATAAGTAAATTCGTGAAGTTTAAAGGGTAAACGAATCAAAGAAAAGGAAATTTTATTTAAGGTTGTCAAATTGGGATGAAGTACGGCCCGAGCTAAAATACTATCACGACCCTAAATCCAGGCCAGTCGTGATGGAGCCTATCATTGAACTAGGCCAGCCAAAACTTCACTCAAATCATAATAAACTTCTCTTTTACATCTTTACTATACTGATTTCCCATAAAGGTTCATTTAAATATTTATAAAAACAGTTAAATCTATACTGAACGTTAGATACAATCCCCCGAGAACCCGGAGTCACTGGTCATAAGCATCTACATAAAATATACAACTCGACAAAAATAAATACTATAATAGCAAACAAGAGAGAGAGCAGGACTGCAGACGCGTGCATCCACCTCACAAACCTCCGAGAATCTCTGGAACAGATAGACAACTCACCCTTCCCTAACATCTGAATCTACACACAAGGTGCAGGGAGTAATGTGAGTACGCCAACTCAGTAGTAATGAAAATAAATCAGGTCTGAGCAACAAGAAAAATCATTTAAAGAATGCATATGTTTATCAACTTCAAACCGAAAGATTTAGTATGCAAATGAAAGTAGTAAAATCATAAGTATCCCCTCGGGCAAAAACATGTATCAAATCAGCCCCTCGGGCATGCCTCACAGTGACTCAGCACCTCACAATCAGTCATGCCTCCCAATCACCCGTCACTCGGCCTCCCAATCACTCGTCACTCGGCACTCGGTGCGCTCTCTAGGGGCGTGTACAGACTCCGGAGGGGCTCCTTCAGACCAAGCACTAATATCACTCAGCACCTCACCATCACTCTTGGCCCTCGGCCACACTTAGCACCTCACCATCACTCTGGCCCTCGGCCCCACTTAGCAGAACCACTCGAAAGGCCCCTCGGGCGAATCAGTAAAACAGGGTACTAGACCCAAAACATTAGTTTAAATCTCAATGTGGTGTAAATCATGCTGAGTTTCAAAAATCAGTATGCACAATGATACTGAGTGAAATCATCAACAAATAGTGAGGAAAAACAGCAGTAAAAATCCCCCAAGGGGTCTAAACAGATCGGCACGAGGCCCAAAACACGGCTTATAGCCCAAATATTTCACAAATCTTTAGAACATAATTTAACATAAGGTTTTGAGTAAATATGCAACTCATTAGTTTCCGCGGAGAATACCTAGTCCAATCCAAAAATCAATATGCACCAAATACTCGTCATCTGACATGTATGCCTCTCTAAAATAAGTGAGAAATATGCAGTCCGGGGTTCCATACGCTCACGACAAGATTTATAACCATTACTACCTCCACCAGACCACAACACTAATCCGCGATGCTCTTGCCCCTCAAATTGGCCCCCGATTGCTCCGAATCTAGCCAAAACCAGTTCAACATCATTAATATATACTCAAGGAACACAACCCAATCGAAAATGATCAATTTATGCAAATATCTCGAAATTCGGCAAAACCCGAGCCCCAGGCCCATGTCTCGGAATCCGATAAAATTTACATCACAAGAATCCTCATCCTCCCACGAGACCGTACATACAAACAACACTAAAATCGGACCACAATTGCCCACTCAAATCCTCAAAAGAAAAAATCCCATTCCCATGCACCCTTCTTCCCCAATTTTGGGCTTTATTCCTCAAATTGCATGGTGAAAATCAAGACAAATTCATCAAATTGCACCAAAGATGGTTGAAGAATACTTACCACAAGAACCATACTGAAAAACTTGTCCAAAATGCCCTTCTCCCGAGCTCTCAAATGGAAAAAAAATTATGGCCAAGAACCCCCTAGAAATAGAACTTAAAACTGACTGCCCAGGCCTTTTCTTCACTGCGATCGCGGAAGTTCCCACGCGATCGCGAAGAACAAATCTGCTGCCCCATCAAATTACCTTACGCGATCGCAGACATCCACACGCGATCGCGATTCATCAAGACATAAACCCACACGATCGCAAACCACTCTACGCGATCGCGAAGAACGACGGCTCAGCCCACTCACGCGCCCTTTTAACTCTATGTGAACGCAAACAACACTACGCGATCGCACTGCCCAACAACCTCGTACTCACGCGATCGCGACCTCCACCACGCGATCGCATATAACAATAATCATGCCATCCCCAGCTAGGTCTACATGATCGCAAACTCCTTCCTGCGATCGCGTTGAAGGAAACTAGAAACGCACACCAACAAAAAATCTGCCCAGTTTTCAAGCAAAGAGTTAGTCTGTTAACCACCCAAAACATCCCCGAGGCCCTTGGGACCTCAACCAAACATACCAACATATCCCATAACATCATTCAAACTTAGTCGAGCCTTCGAAACACTAAAAACTATGCAACAACACCAAAATCGCATCAAATTCAAGCCTATGAACTTTGAAACTTCCAAATTTCGCCAACTACGCCGAAACCGACCAAACACCTCCGATTGACCCAAAATTTTGCAGACATATCCAAAATGATATTACGAACCTGTTCCAACTTTCAGAATTCTATTCCGACTCCGATAGCCTATTTTGCACTGCCAACCGAAAATCGCCAAAAATTAACTTTTGCCAATTCAAGCCTAATTCTACTCCGGACATCACAAAAATATTCTGAACAGACTCCTAAGTCCCAAATCACCTAAAGAAGCTATCCGAGCCATAAAACCCGCATTTCGAGGTCGTTCACCAATAAGTCAACTCTCAGTTGACTTCTCAACTATTAGGCTACCTTGAGAGACTAACTGCCTCAGTTCTCACCATGACCACCCTGAACCCGAACCAACCGACCCAACACACATAAATGAAGCTGAACCACATAAAATGAAGCAGAAACGGGGGAAACGGGGCTAAACTCTCGGAACGACCGGCTGGGTCGTTACATCCTCCACCACTTAATTATACATTCGTCCTCTAATGTGCCAAGAGTTGTTCTCCAACACAATCAAACTGTTACGTAGCTTACCTTGCACATACCCTGGGGTGATCCCACATCACCCTATCCCATATACGTCCAATGGCACAATACCGTTGAAATTTCGAAATCCAAATCCTGGCCAATAAAGCTTAGAACCAAATTCCCACTTCTGAAATAATATACAAGATCAAAATTTCCGTAACTATAGACTGAACAAGTGTGAACATGCTGAATCAAACCATATACGTACCCCAGATGAAATCACATAATACATCGCATGACTCTAACACTCCTAGCAGTAACTCTTAACCACAATAATTGCTCTGAACAACCCAATACCGGTACATAACCCCTGATCAAGAAATGCCTCACTCTAACACTTCCATATACTGCCGATGATGAAAGAAGCACGTAGAACTAACAACCATTCGTCCGATCAGCAAGACATGAAACTCTCCCTTCACAAACAGGAATTATAGCAGATTTCTAAGCCGACTCCCGATATTATCCTTTCAATTATGCTGTAGATAATTCCGAAAATATTCATTCTAGGTCCAATGACCTCTTCTCATCCATCACAACCACCCTGATAACATGACACTAACCATTCGACACATCGATACAATTCGAAGCCAAAACCTGTGCAACTTGTGCACCTAACAACAACATCCCGATGAAATCAACTTATATAAAAGATCCACACGAGAGGACTATCCTGCCATTAAAAATTACCATCACCATACCATACTAACCACCTGGGACACACTGAGAAAATCAAAAACACATGAATCCGATACCAAAGGTCATACCCCTACATAACTCCGCTACGCTGCGCGATCTCATCCAACCGCTGGTCCACTTGGAATATTTCAAGACACCTTGCCCAAAAACCAATAGTCATTCAAAATTCGACATAAAGTACTCAAAGTGCATTGCCATATCCACAGGGGAAAATCAGACGATACCATGCCACCCGAAACAGAAGGTATATAACCAACACTCTTCAATCCCCCAACACCTAGTTACTTACCTTACTCAAATCTAGCTATAAAGCCTAATTAGAACCGCACCATATATGCATATAAACAATAATCACCATTCCTCGCAACACGGAAGGGTAACTCATATATCACTCTTGAACATGAATAAGCTAAATCACAATCGAATGGTACATTTCTCAATAATATAAACTCGGAGCCAACAATTCCGACCCGGTGCAGAACATGCACCCATATTAGCCTACCAGTGACCTAAATTAACTTTGATCACCCACAACAGATAGATAACTTACCGAAAATTTCATAATGACAGAATCATGGTACATAGTAACACCCGACTAGCTCAGCTCGCCTCTTCACATTTCACTTCCACAAAATATCCTGTTTATGAGAACTCTCAGTCTCGCAACCCATGAAACGTACGAATTACCATATCTGATCACGACTCCACCGCTTGAATACATAACACATCCCAAATACTCACTCATTTCACGAGGGATACCCCTATCATTCTTCCGTTTACCAAGAAACCTTGAATATCAATAGTCGATCCAACATATGCAAATCTCACATATACGAATCTCAACTCTACCCAACATACCGCACACGCCATGTCAACCTAGGAAAAGTACGGGAAATCCATGGCCCCTTCTGAGACACAAGCAACACGTACCCAACTAGCCAAGAACTTCCATTGGATCCCATTTAGAAAAAAATTCACTACACGCCATAAGAAAATATGCATCCTTAATCGCGGTAGAAACCATCTAGAACTATCCGAAATCTCATTTGCGTAAAACCAAACCATCACGACTGAATTTTTCTAACTCAACCAAACTACACAGGCCACCAAAAATACAAGAGCATTGCTAAGATACACCCAAAAAACTCGCCTTATGAACACCCAAAGAACTAATCGTATCCCTTACCATGCCGATCTGACCTACTACCAAGTTTCCCTATTTACCCAAGTTTCTTCTGACTCCCCTTCAAATCAATACTTCTTCCTGCCGTAATACCACAAATTTGCTACTCAGACTCACCCTATGCAACCCAAGAACAAACCATACCGCCTAAGGCTCATAAGCGATTGAATACTCCCTCAATTATCCCCCAATGCACCACATTAGAAAAACTTACCCTGAGGAGACTTCCTGCGAATCTAAAGCCATTACCTTCACCTTCCTGATACCGATATGTAGAATCTGTGATGATGTAGAATACCACAAGTCTTGACATCCTCTAACGTAAATCTCAATCACGACCAATTAGATAGAATCGACCTGATCTGTCTGCACACTAACATATTAGGAAAGTAATCCACTCACTTGAAGCCACAAGCAAATTAATACACTGCACATACTACACCTTTTACAACTTCCACTAACTCATCTAATTACCCAACAAAGTACATTACAACCTATATCAAAGAAATTTCCCTTACTCGTGACATTCCCAGACCCCATGCCTGCAGGTCATAACTGATTTACCACTATACCTCGAACTGAAACTAACACCACACATAATCATGGAATCAACTTATCAATAACGAATTCCCCCACTTGGCCCAAAGCCAAGGATCAAGACAAACAAGTCTATGCCCACACGTCAACACTGCCACCATGCGGTGGTGGGATTCAACTAAATCCTCCACAAGATTAAATGACCCAAACCATCTAACACTCAAATCAATTTCCAAATATCGCATCCACCATCGCAATAGTCACGCCAACTTCCACAAGCGATCTAAACTCCAATCACAACATATATATTTTACTGGTAGAAGAGAACTTATTATAGAACTACATAGGGACCACACGCCCTGGGACAACCCGTATGAGATACCCCTTCTCGCTTAGCCTCAATTGCTATCTCTCCATACCCTTCTGAAGACCAGAAATAACATGCAATCACTACACCTTCCTGCATCTGAACACAACCAATGCCTACCCTCGAGGCACCACAATATGCGGTAAAAACCTGAAGCTGATGGCAGAACTCACACTGAAGCGGTGGTCAGAAAAATCTCGAGCTTCTGGAAGCTCTACCCACACATGACTGACCACATGGATACCCTCACTGGACACCACGTGTCCCAAGAATGCTACTGAACCGAGCCAAAATTCACACTCAAAGAATTGGCATAGGGCCTTTCCTCCTCGAATCCTTATAATGCCATCCTCAGATACTGAGCATGCTACTCCCAGCTACGCGAATATTCCAGGACGCCATCAATGAATACAATAACAAGGAGTGATAATACGACTGGAATACACTATCAATTAAATACATGAACGTTACTGGGGCAAATGATCAACTCAAAAACATCACCAGGAACTCATAACCCAACAGAGAAATCCGCTTCACTCCACAACTACACAACAGTCTAACCATCAATTCACACCCACCACATGGGCATCTAGTCACCACTTCTCATCAATAAGAACACAAACATACATACAAGTCCCTAATTACATGTTCCCACACAACAAAAATCTCAGCAATCAAGCCACAAAATGAATTCAGCCTCAGGTCCTCCAGACTGGCCCATTACCAACATGCCAAAATCACATCTCATCCATGGAAGCCACAAGCCGTCGAAGCACAGCTGATACCAAACGCTCTCGTGCATGTTCGAATACATGGAAGGAATTCAAGAGTTACGCTCTTGGCTGAATACAATGGATTCGCACGACAGGAATTTTTAAAAATGTGAGATTTTTCCTAAGGGTTCCGCAGCCTCTCGAAGATAAGTAAAGATGTCTCCGTACAGATCCGCAAGACTCTACTAAACATGCTCATGAACGGTGAGTCCTATGTAACCTAGTGCTCTGATACCAATCTGTCAAGACCCCAAATCCAGGCCAGTCGTGATGGCTCCTATCATAGAACTAGGTCAGCCAAAACTTCACTCAGATCATAATAAAGTTCCCTTTTACATCTTTACTATACTGATTTCCCATAAAGGTTCCTTTAAACATTTATAAAAACAGTTAAATATATACTGAACATTAAATACAATCCCCTGAGAACCCGGAGTCACTGGTCATGAGCATCTACATAAAATATACAACTCGACAAAAATAAATACTATAATAGTAAACAAGAGAGGGAGCAGGACTGCGGATGCGTGCAGCCACCTCGCAAACCTCCGAGAATATTTGGAACAGATAGACAGCTTACCCTGCCCTAACACCTGAATCTGCACACAAGGTGCAGGAAGTAATGTGAGTACGTATGCCAACTCAGTAGTAATGAAAATAAATCAGGTTTGAGCAGTAAGAAACACGTAAAATCAATGTCATCAAATCACAAGAGGCACAACCTTTCTTTCCAACAGTATAACATAGATATGTGAAATCATCATGCCTTAAAATCATCTTCAGAAAAATCTTATAAAAAATGCATATGTTTAACAACTTCAAACCGAAAGATTTAGTATGCAAATGAAAGTAGTAAAATCATAAGTATCCCCTCGGGCAAAAACATGTATCAAATCAGTCCATCGGGCATGCCTCATAGTCACTCAGCACCTCACAATCAGTCATGCCTCCCAATCACTCGTCACTCGGCCTCCCAATCACTCGTCACTCGGCACTGGGAGCACACACTAGGGGTGTGTACAGACTCCAGAGGGTGTAAATCATGTTGAGTTTCGAAAAACAGTATGCACAATGATGCTGAGTGAAATCATTAACAAATAGTGAGAAAAAACACTAGTAAAAATCCTCCAAGGGGTCTAAACAGATCGGCACGAAGCCCCAAACATGGCTTATAGCCCAAATATTTCACAAATCTTTAGAACATAATTTAACATAATGTTTTGAGTAAATATGCAACTCATTAGTTTCCGCGGAGATGGCCTAGTCCAATCCAAAAATCAGTATGCACCACATACTCGTCATCTGACATGTGCGCCTTTCTAAAATCAGTGAGAATTATGTAGTCCGGGGTTCCATACCCTCAGGACAAGATTTATAACCATTACTTACCTCCACCAGGCCACAACACTAATCTGCGATGCTCTTGCCCCTAAAATTGGCTCCCGATTTCTCTGAATCTAGCCAAAACCAGTTCAACATCATTAATATATACTTAACGAACACAACCCAATCGAAAATTATCAATTTATACAAAAATCTCTAAATCCGGCCAAACCCGAGCCATGGGTCCATGTATCGGAATCCGATAAAATTTACATCACAAGAATCCTCATCTTCTCACGAGAACGTACATACCAAGAACACTCAAATCGGACCACAATTGCCCACTCAAATCCTCAAAAGAAAAATCCCATTCCCATGCACCTTTCTTCCCCAATTTTGGGATTAATTCCTCAAAATTGCATGGTCAAAATCAAGACAAATTCATGAAATTGAACCAAATATTGTTGAAGAATACTTACCATAAGAACCCTACTAAAAAGCTCGTCCAAAATGCCCTTCTCCCGAGCTCTCAAATGGAAAAAAAAATTATGGCCAAGAACCCCCGAAATAGAACTTAAAACTAACTGCCTAGGCCTTTTCTTCACTGTGATCGCGGAAGCTCCCACGCGATCGCGAAGAACAAATCTGCTGCCCCATCAAATTACCTTACGCGATCGCAGACATCCACACGCAATCGCGATTCATCAAGAGATAAACCTACTCGATCACAAACCACTCTACGCGATCGTGAAGAAAAATGGCTCAGCCCACTCACGCGCCCTTTTAATTCTATGCGAATGCAAACAACACTACGCGGTCGCACTTCCCAACAACCTCATACTCACGCGATCGCGACCTCCACCACGCGATCGCATATAAAAAAATTCCTTCCATACCCAGATAGGTCTACGCGATCGCAAACTCCTTCCCGCGATCGCGTAGAAGGCAACCAGAAACGCACACCGGCAAACAATCTGCCCAGTTTTCAAGCCAAGAGTTGGTCCGTTAACCATCCGAAAAACCCCCCGAGGCCCTCGGGACCTCAACCAAACGTACCAACATATCCCATAACATCATTCAAACTTATTCGAGCCTTTGAAACACCAAAACAATGCAATAACACCAAAATCACATCAAATTCAAGCCTATGAACTTTGAGACTTCCAAATTTTTCCAATTACGCCGAAACCAACCAAAACACCTTCGATTGACCCGAAATTTTGCAGACATATCCAAAATGACATTACGAACTTGTATCAACTTTTTGAATTCCATTCCGACCCAGATAGCTTATTTTCCACTGCCGACCAAAAATCGCCAAAAACTAACTTTCGTCAATTGAAGCCTAATTCTACTCCGGACATCACCAAAATATTCTGAACACACTTCTAAGCCCCAAATTTCCTAGAAAATATATCCGATCCATAAAACTCGCATTCCGAGGTCATTCACCAATAAGTCAACTCTCAGTTGACTTCTCAACTATTAGGCTACCTTGAGAGACTAATTGCCTCAGTTCTCACCATGACTACTCTTAACCCGAACCAACCGACCCAGCACACATAAATGAAGTTGAACCATATAAAATGAAGCAAAAATAGAGGAAACAGGGCTAAAATCTCGGAACGACCGGCCAGGTCGTTACAAATACCCGGTATTTCTGGACTAGTACCATACAAGGTACCACATGGCCATGATAGTAAGGTGTATACGTTGTGTTAAAGGTGAGTAGTATTTTAAGTAATTTGAGATAATTCTTCATTATGTACCGGGTAATTATTAATTTTAGTGGGAGATTAACAATTAATTAATGAATTATTGGTTAAATAAATCAAGATCTACGATAAGGCTTAAGCCAAAACATGGAAGCCATGAAATCCGTCAATAATGATTTAAAGCCCAATTGGCTTATTTATGTAAGTTAGGAGGATTATTCATAAAAGATGTAGGGCCCAAACCTAATTAGTAAAAGGCGCTTCAAAGAATCAAGAAAATTATTCAAGGTCACGTTAGCATTATATGCTGTTTTATAACATCTTCAGCTTTCAGTATATTGCCTTACATACTCGGTACATTATTTTGTACTGACGTCCCTTTTCTGGGGGCGCTGCATTTCATGCGTGCAGGTTCAGACAGACAGACGGGTAGACTTCCTCATTAAGTGTTTCCCAAGTTCAGCTTGATCGGTAAGCTCCATGCCTTTCGGAGTTATCGGGTCTAGAGCTTTATGTACATCTTGTATATATATTTATATATTTTACGAGTAATTCGGGGATCTCTTCCGATCACAGTATATCCCTCAGTAGAGGCTTGTAGACATATCCTGTCAGTTAGTGCAGTATGTTGGGCTTGTAGGCCTTTTATGTATATTTTGTTAGGTTGCCAGCTGTAGTAGTTATAATAGCCTTGTTGGACTAGATATATATTGATATTTAGTCAGCATTTGCAGTTGTCTTGCAATGTGGCGCATGGACAAAGTATGACATCACATGTTCAGAGTTCCTTAGTAGCGAGTTGGGACGCAAGGATAGGTGAGGCACCGGGTACTGGTCTTGCCCCCAGGTTCGGGCCGTGACAAAAGTGGTATCAGAGCAGTTCTGTCATAGGGAGTCTACAAGCTGTGTCTAGTAGAGTCTTGTTTATGGGTGTGTCATGCACCACACTTATAAGCAGGAAGCTACGGGGGATTTAGGACTGTCACTCTTTCTTCTTACTCTAGATCGTGTGCTAGAGCTCCCTTGTAAGAACTCAATTTCCTAACTCTATCTTATTCATAATACGACGATGCCTACATCCACAAAGATGGTTGGTAAGAGATATAGTTGTGGAAGAGTTGAGTCAGAGGAACTCGATTTTTATATCATGCTTATGATGGATAAATATGAGGTATTCAGTAGATCATGTGTGTACTAAGACATGTAAGTTTCCTAATAAGGATACCTAAGGAAACAATGTCTATCCACTCTTATGGTAAAAAGGAATAAGAGAATTGGAAGGTAGACACAAGTTTCAGCAAGTAAAAGAAGCAAGATGAAGAAGGGTACGAGGTACCTAGTTAATGAAAATTAATAGTATTTACAATTCAAGCAGAGAAATATAAGCATTTTGAGATACCTTCAATTGTAACAGAGGTGTGTACAATTAGTCACACCCATCTCAATTATGCTCCATGGGAGATAACAGAAATAGTTAAGAGAAGGACGAATATCGGCTAGGGTTAGAGTAATCCAAAATGAAGGTTGGATTGTTTGCGTTAGTTGACATTTCCGAAGGATATTGTAAATGTGCTAACAAAATCTCCTTGTGAGACACCCAGATGGTACACTCAAAAATAGTACATCTAGATATGAGTACTATAAAGATAGGCACTGGAAGCCTTAAAAGGATAAATGTTACCTTAGTATGGCTCCCGTCCCTAGTAAAGAAAGAATGTTAGGCAACCCGAAGAGCTAATAGATGGAGCAAGGGGAGCTAAAAGCAAAAGAATGTCCTGTTATCATAAATGTCAGCAGGAAATGAGAATAGAGTTAATGAAGCGTTATGAGTAATATGTGATGCATGGATGACAAGGGTAAATGACAGTATTATAGGATATATAGTCAAGTTAAGGAAAAGACGGGAGGAGCCAGGACTTGAGACAACAAAAGAGCATAGACCATAAAGTTGTATCCTCATTTCGAGAAATAAGTTTGTGACTCCAATGCGACTACTAGAAGGAAAATTTAGACTCCAGAAATCAGTATGTGCTGGTGAACGAGATAAACTAAACATGAATTGGGGACTGAGTGAGTTGATAATGGTCGACATCATGAGAATTTCAGATTTCGTTCCGACGATAACATAATAAACAACAGAAGAAGATTCATGAACAATTCAGAGAATGGTCATTCTGGAAGATACTTCCCTAAAGCAAGCATATGGGCAAAGTTAAGCTTAAAGGGCTGTATGTGCCAGTCACAGTAAGTGTCACCCTCACGAGTAAGGAAATTTCGTCATCCTAAGTACAGAAGGATTACCGCAAGGCGAGAAAGGGTCATCGATGATGTGAAAGGATGCTAAAGATAAAGAGGTAAAACATCTATAGGTAGGTCGTAACTCCAACTCTTAGTACTCCCCTAAAGAATGGAATATGGAGTGATAACGACATTAAGTCAGAGTTAAGCGGTTCTAGTAATTATGGAATGGTAAAAGAAGAATGCAATAAAAATGAGAAATGGATGAGATTGCAGCCATTCAAAGCCTACAGATATGCCACAACTCTAGAACATTATGCAAACACGACGCAAGGAAAGGAAGTAAGGGTTCCTGCTCAGGACGTTAGTGAAAAATAAAAAAGAGCCAGTGCGAGAGGTATGTTAAGACAAAGAAAATAACCCAAGAAAGCTTATGTGGAATATTTATATGAGAATGGGCTAACGACCAATTAGTAGTTGATTCAGGAAGAGCCTAGTTATGGCTAGACAAGAAGATACAAATAAATCAATAGATCGTGCAAGATAAACATAGTAAAACCCAGTATAGAAAATTTAGCCTCGCAGTTATGACATCTTGATCCTTGAGATATATTCATATAGGAGTTGGGAAGTTAAAAAAAAGGCACCGTATGAGTATTATACAAATAAAAGAGAATGCCACTGGAAAGATAGTCAAAATATCAGTTCAGAAGCAGCCCTACAAGAATAAGAACGTAGAGTTAAGTAAGTTCGGATAATTATAGTCAAGGAAGGACATCAAAAGGTCTGTCGAGTATACGATGTAATAAGCTCGCAGCTTTACAAGAGTCAGAGGGTACTCCCTAGGTACTAAAACAAAAGACTATATGGGGGAATAAGGAAGAATGCTTCAGCCTAAGCACAATGACCTAAAGAGGAAATGGTCTTGTAAAAACAGTCTCACTACAACATTGTATGCTCTTTATAAAAAGTGTCACCTACCATGGATAATGAGCAGGGAGTAAAACCAAAATTAATATTCGAGACCATATGAGTTGCACCAAATTTTTGGCATGTATGAGAACTCAGATAAGCTAAGTATGCACGCAACAAGGGGCAAAAAGACCAGGAAAAGAAATTGCTTACGTGAAGAAAACTAAGATGGAACGAAAGGAATCAATTAATGATAAACCGTAGAAGACTCCGGTATAAGTTAAAAGAAAGAATTAAGTCCAGGTCTTAGACAAAGGATTGAATTGTTAGAATATTGAATCATGGATATTCTATTGAGTCCATGAAAGGATAAAGTAATAACTAACACCATGAGCCGCAGATCGAAAGATAGCTTATGCCTATATGAAGGCTGATCAGAAGGACGAAGAAACTAAAGCGCTACTTTGACCGAGTAAATCTGGAGTCTGATTATTGGACCTAGACAATTATAGAAATCGTGATTGAGAACATTGTATGATCACTTTTAAATGTCAGAGGTGCAAGAGAGATAATATAGTGGTCATATTATACAACGACTATACAAGGAAGTTAGTTAGAAGAAGTACCAGCCTTATAAGAAGTTAGTATGAAGCTCTCACCGATTGTGTATACATTAGAGATGCAAGTATTATATGAATTATACCTATGTGGGAAAGGAGGTCGTGAAAGCGATAGAAGATGTGGTGTGAGATTTTAAGGTAAGCAATGGGAATAACGTATGAGATACTCAGATGCAGAAGGTTGAGAATAGTCCATACTTTGGATAGAAGGCTAGAAATGCTGGAACCCAGTATCAGTAGTGGTGTCATTAGTGGCATATCTTCCAGCCTATGGTTTCTAGGTACCAAGAGATCTAGTTAAGAGAGTAAAGAAGAGTTAGAGACGATGTGATGTATTGCTTGATGTTCCAGAATAACATAAGGAAATCTATGGTGCAAGCAAGTTGAAGGAAGGTTGAAAATAGTGTAAAAAGGTACGTATAGGTCGTAATCTAACATATGGTAGAGCGATAATTTTTTAGGAAGATGGGAGTAAGGATAAGAAAAGGCGAGGGATAAGGTGACGAGAATGGATAAGTCCGCGGGATTAAGCCCATGAAAACTAGAAGAGATGATGGTTTCTCTAAGTTATTGAAAGCTCAGTATTGCCTGAATAAACTCAAAGGGGTTTAAGACTAGTAGCATTTAGAGGAGATGGAATGCTACCCTGGTAATAAAATGGGAGTCTAATTGTGATTGATAAAGGATAACGTTTGGGCCTTCGATTGAATAGTGATCCGACAAAGAAAAGAAAGGGATCTCATGAATTGGACAGGATTAAAATACCCACGTAAGGTGAATCACATTGGGATGCTATGAGATACGGTTATGAAATCGTGGTATTCCCCCAAATGAATTAGTCTAATCATATCAGATGTTCCCCGATGAAATGTGAACCCTAGCGGTAGTGTTACATAAAAGGTTAAGTTATCATAGGTAGATTATAGATCAATATTGAGGTTAATCAACAATGGACGGATAAAAGTTATAAAGTATGAGATGAGATTAGGCCGTCATTCTTAAGGTGAACAACAATGAGGAAGCATTAAAGGACTTAGACTCATGCATATAGGATAACTAACGAGAGTAAGATGGAATTTGGTAGCAGACCTCAGCGATAAATCGAAGTAAGAGTTACAGTATAGTATGACCTATCTTGATGCAGTAAAGTCATATGTATGGATAAAAGGATCTGTGAAATAAGGTATAGTAATATTCGTAAGTTCAACAAAGTACCAAGGGAAGAACTTCAGTATACCTATGGACGCCAAAGGGACATCTTGTCAAGCTACATATATATTCACAAAGTAAGACCTAGAGATGGGCTAAAAGCTGGAGGAAAAAGGAGAGAAGAGTCGCATAGGCGCATTTACAAAGTCAGAGTCGTACATGCTACATGATAAAGGTAGCAACAGTTACAAGATTGGAAAAATTTCGACCACGAGTCGTGGTGTGAGAAAGAGGCTTAAAGGGGGGAATGCTCTGGCCTTTGGAATTATTCACAAAACAATTGCCAAGATGGTAAGGAAAGTACTAAGGTATTCGAAAGACATAAGTCATGAAAATAATAAGTGCATCAGTCAACATTCGAGGACGAATGTTCCAAGGGGGGGGGGGGAATGATGTTACGCCCCATGTTTTCGTACGTAGAAGTACGCCATAAATAAATTGATAAAAGCTCGGAAATGAGATATTACGTTCCGCAGTTTCGTAGGTTAATCGACGTAACTTCGGAAATGAGATTTATTTTGGGATTATAAGTATTACACTATTTCGAGTGATAAGTAAATTCGTGAAGAATAAAGGGTAAACAAATCAAAGAAAAGGAATTTTTGTTTAATGTTTTCAAATTGGGATGAAATACGGCCCAAGCTAAAATACCCGGTATTTATAGACTAGTACCATACAAGGTACCACATGGCCATGTGTCACAACCCGATTTACCCTCCGAAAGGTATCGTGACGGCACCTAGTCTCTACGACTACGTAAGCCTAAATTTGCGGATAAAACTTAATTAAATACGATAAAAGTAAAGACAGGAAAAGAAAAGTCTAGAGAAGCATAACCTCGCCGCTCGTCATGTACAATATATACCCCAAGACCCGGATTGTCACAACACAGTCACAAGCTTCTATACTATTATAGCTCTATACAAATGCGGAAAAGAAAATACATAGTAAGTGTCTCTATAAGATGGAATGGAAGGTGACTCGGAGGATTCTACGGACGCGGCAGAAATACCTTACGGTCTCCTCGATGAAGCTGCAACGACAATTAGCCACGCGGTTGAGAACTCGAACCTGGATCTGCACACAAAAAACATGTGCAGGGAAGGGCATGAGTACACCACATTTGGTACCCAGTAAGTGCCAAGCCTAACCCCAGTCAAGTAGTGACGAGGTCCGGTTAAGGCTCTACTAGATTATAAATAAAATTTTTTAAATAGTATGGAAGAGAAATAAGTTCTAAAGTATACAGTTAAAAGAATAATCTGAAATAAAATAGTAAAATGGAGCCCTCGGCTCAGCACAACGTATCACAAGTGGAATCTCCCGGGATACCGTCCCATATTCCCAAATATAAGTATGCAGTACGGGGAGATCTCCCAGAATACGTCCGTAGTCCCAAATTTAAATATGCAGTGCTGGGGGGATCTTCCAGAATGCATCCGTAGTCCCCAATTTAAATATGAAGTGCTGGGGGGATCTTCCAGAATACGTCCGTAGTCCCCAATTTAAATATGCAATGCGAAGTAAATGACAAATAAACATCAATTTTAAGAGTACATCTAAATAAGGGTAGGAAAGCAGGGAAAACCTAACTAAAATATGGCGCACAGAGTGTCAATTAGGAAATTTAATATGAAAACATATAACATGCTTCCCTAATCTAAGTTAAACTATTTAACACAATAAAGCAATGTAATAGGAGAAAAACAATTTAAAATTTTCAAAGGAAGAGTAGGGTTTTTTGAAAGAATGGCCCGTGTACGTACTCGTAACCTCACGTACCCGGCGCCCACAAAAATTTATGTCAAAAACAACCTAAGGGGAAGTCCCCAACACAGAGTTAGGGAAGCCACTTATCTCGACTGCTCAACTCAACCCGAGATCATGTTCTTGCCACGAGTACCCGACTCCAAATGACCCAAATCTATTCAATTCAATTGTATAATGTAAATATAACTTTAAGAAAGTAATCTAACTAACAAATTCGAAGCTAACACGCGAATTTAGGAATCCCCGAAAAAGTCCCCCGGGCCCACATCTTGGAATCAGGAAAAAGCTACAAATTCTGGACACCTGTTCACTCACGAGTCTAACCATACAAAAATTACTCGAATCGGATACCAAAATCTCGATCAAAACTCAAAAGCTCGGTCTAAGAACTTTATCAAAATTTTCCCAAATTTTCACCCCAAATTCGAAATTAAAGGATGAATTTAAGCATAGATTCGTGGAAATTAGTCAAAACCGAGTAGAAATTACTTACCCAAATCGCCTAGGTGAAAATCTCTTCAAAAATCACAAATCCCCGAGCTCCCAAGTTCAAAATATGAATTTTTGCTTAAACCCTCAATTTTTGGGTTTTAAATTCTGCCTAGGCACCCACACTTAGTGCGATCGCGTAAACCCAGATGCGATCGCAGAGAATAAAACACACGCGCCTTGAGAATGAACTATGCGAATGCATGAAGGTCCTACGCAAATGTGATGCCTTACCTACTCAGACCTACGCGATCGCGAAAGAACACATGCGACCGCGTAGGGAACGCTCCCATCCACTGCTGCCTCCTCTCTCCTATGCGAATGCGGCCTAGCCCCACGCGTTCGCGATTCTACTGATGATACACATACGCGTTCACACACCTGATCACGCGAACACAACTAAAAAATTCTTCCCTAAGTCTAGCTAGCCTACGCGATCACAGTGCCCTTCACGCGATTGCATAGAAGTACACCAGCACCAGCAAAATCTGATCTCTTCTAAGTCCAAAAATTAGCCTGTTGAGCATCTGAAGCACACCCGAGGCCCCCGGGACCTCAACCAAACCTACCAACCAGTCCTAACACCTCATTCAAACGCAGTAGATCCTTCAACCCACGTTACATAACAACAAAAAGAAGAATTATACATGGATTAATCTTAAGAACTTAGGAATTTCCAAAATCGACAACCGATGTCGAAACACGTCCAAACTAGTCCGAATGAATTAAAATTTTACATAAAGGTCATAAATGACACTATGGACCTTCTTCCACTTCCAAAATCCCATTCCGAGCCCGATATCAAAATTTCAACTATCGATCGAAATCGCCGAAATTCCAACTTTCACCGATTCAAGCCTAAATTTGTTACAGACCTTGAAAACACATTCTGGACGCGATCCTAACCCTGAAATCACTCAACAGAGCTAAAGGAGTCGACGGAATTCCATTCTGGATCTGTCTTCACACAGTTCCAACTACGGTCCAATTTCTAAATCTTAAACTCATATTTAGAAACTATGTGTCCCAAAACTCCCTGAATTCCACACAAATCACTCTAGCAAGACCCAAAAGCAGAAACAAATGTGGGGAAAGTAGTTATTAGGGGATCAGGGCGCTAACTCTCAAAATGACCGACCGAGTCGTTACATTCTCCCTCTCTTAAGAAAATCGTTCGTCCTCGAACGAGTATAAGGACATACCTGAAGATGTGAAAAGATGAGGGTACTGGCTGCACCTATCCTGTTCGGTCTCCTAGGTCGCCTCCTAGACTGTCTGACCCCTCCACTAAACCTTTACTGATGCAACATTCTTCGACCTGAGCTTCCTGACCTGCCTATCCAAAATGTCTACTAGCTCTTCAGCATAAGATAGATCTTTGTCCAATTGGACTGAATTGAAGTCCAATACATGAGTCGGATCACTGTGATACTTCCGGAGCATAGAGACGTGGAATACCGAATGAACTCCTGCTAGGCTGGGAGGCAAGGAAATCTCATAAGCAACCTCTCCAACACGCCGCAATATCTCAAAAGGACCAATGAATCTCAGACTCAGTTTACCCTTCTTCCCAAACCTCATGACGCCCTTCGTAGGCGATACCCGAAACAAAACCCGATCACCAGCCATATATGCCAAATCACGAACCTTACGGTCCTCATAATTCTTCTGCATGGACTGAGCTGTGCGAAGTCTCTACTGAATCACCTTCACCTTGTCTAGGGCATCCTGGACCAAATTTGTACGCAACAATCGGGCCTCGCCCGGCTCGAACCATCCCAATGGAGACCGGCACCGTCTACCATACAAAGCCTCATACAGTGCCATCTGAATGCTGGACTGGTAGTTTTTATTATAAGAAAACTCTGCAAGTGGCAATTACTGGTCCCATGACCCTCCAAACTCCATCACACAGGCGTGGAGCATTTCCTCAAGAATCTGAATCGTGTGCTCGGACTGTTCGTCCGTCTGAGGGTGAAAGGCTCTAGTCAACTCCACCCTGGTGCCTAACTCCTACTGAACGGCTCTCCAGAACCGTGAAGTGAACTGTGTACCTCTTTCTGAAATGATAGATACTGGAATACCGTGAAGGTAGACAATCTCCCTGATATAAATCTCAGCCAACCCTTCTGAGGAATATATGGTCAACACTGAAATGAAATGGGCTGACTTGGTCACCCGATCCACAATCACCCAAATAGCATCGAACTTTCTTAAAGTCCAAGGAAGTCCAACTACAAAGTCCATGGTGATCCACTCCCACTTCCACTCTTGAAGCTCAATCTGCTGAAGCAACGCTTGACGAGTGGTGATTTTACCACTCATTTTAGCTCTTTTTTCGCTAGATTTTTCATCCTTTAATGTTAACATGAGGTCGTTTATGGTGTGTATTGCTCGAGTTTCAGGGAAATGGTGCCATGAAGTGGTTGGTGTTGAGTTGGAGTGGAGTTGAGCACAAAATGGTGAAAAATGCAAAAAACCACCAGTGAATCCGCACCTACGGACTCTGGGCCGCTGGTGTGACCTCGCACCTACGGAGAACTGAATGCACTTGCAGATGAAGCTCAATAGTAGAAAAGCGCACATGCGAAGTGGTTCAGGCACTTGCAAAAGCGCAAGTGTGATGTTTTGTCCGCATCTGCGGAACGTGCTTAAGTCACCCTGAACCGCACCTGTGATGTGTAGTCCGCTTCTGCGGAACCGCACTAGCGAGGATTTTTCCGTAGGTGCGGCCAACAGGCATCAACACTGGATAGAAATGTAAAATCACATTTTCTCCTTCCCAACTCACATATACTCGACCTAGCAGATATTTTGGAAAATCTTTGGCATTGTAAAATATATTTTTGAGTAGAGAAGAAGAGAGAAAACATTTTCGGAAGCTAGGGTTTGCACACACACTTGGGATTTGAAGATTTCCACCTTATGGTTAATTATTTCTTAACCATTTATGTTTGTTTCTTCATTTCCTTGATTTGTATTGAATATTTAAGTGTGTAGTATTTGTTTCCAATACTTGAATCTTGGTTATGGGGATATTCATATTTAAAGTGTGGATTAAATACCTTGTTGTGCTTATGTATTGAATGATTTTTATATATTTATGAAGTGAGTTATTGTTACTTTAATTATTCTTGTTCTTTAATGTTTTCAAAGGGATTATCTAACCCTAGGACACGCCCATTAACTCCAAATTAATTTTGGAAAAGATAATTTGGGGTTGGGAATGATTAATTAACAAGAACTTGAGGCTCTAACCCTCATTTTATAGATTCTACCTAGGGATAGGATTGAACTACTTGTATACATATCCGGGTGTGCTTAATCTCTTAATTGGGTTAGGAAAAATTCAATTAGGAAGTCTTATTAGTCTTTGGAAAAATCTAATTAAGAATTATTATCCGTGGCTAATTAACATAAAATCGCTCATATTTGTAAAATCGTGAAATACATTGGATCATTACTTTAGTGTAATTCCCTATGCATTCATACTTGTTGCCATCGATCATTTTACTTTCTTTCTAGGTTAGTTTATATTTTCGCATTTAGTTATAAACATTTTCAAACCAAAATCTATTTGTTTGGCATTGCGTGATATGTGATAATTCTCTTACATTCCTAATCGCCTCCATATTGTTCTCTGTGGGATTCGACCCCAACCTAGTTGGGTTATTATATTTGAAAATCAACCGCTTACACTTTTTTAAGGTGTAATTTGAGCGTATCAAACTTTGGCACCGCTGTCGGTGAATAATTGGCGTAATTTAGGTTGTTTGAGAAATAAGCATAAGTTCTTTGATCCAAACTTGTTAATATTGTGTAATTATTTTTCTTTCTTATTTTCTTAGTTTTTGATTAAAAAAAAATGGCATCTTATAACGAAAATTGGTCGGATGGTAGTTGTTCATACGTTGATGACCCTTGTCCTTATTTTGGAGGACCACACTCGTGGCAAAATTATTTAAATTCTCCCGGGGATGGATTGTGCGAACAATCTCAAACCCATGAGTGGAGTATTCGTGATAGGTGTGGTTGCCAAAATCGTCATTGGTATGATTGTGTATATTTGTCTGTCCCTTCTCCAAGCCCCCACTATGATGATTCTACTTTTTGTGATGGAAATTTTAGGGGTGAAGAAGTGGAGGGAAGTGAGCATGGTAGAAATGGAGAGTTAAAGCTCATGTTGGAGTGCCTACTTGAAGAAGGGAACCATGAGCAAAATGCCTTGGAAGAAATTTTGGAGACTAGTCTCCAAAATGATTTGGCACTTGAAAGGTTGCACTCACAAATGGATGATATGATTGGAGCTTCAAGGGTTCAAAAAGCCTTGGAGGTGAGTGATAGCCAAGAACCTTCCTTAGAGCTTGAAGTTGAAAATTATTCCTTGGTACTTGATCAAAACCAAGAAGAACTCTCAAATGCTCAATATGAGAGGATGATGCTCATGTTAGAGGCCATTCTTGAAAATGAGGAAAAGAATAACTTTGCACTGGAGGAATTGAAATATGATGTGACTCAAAATGATGAGCACATCCGCACTTTGGAAGATCAAATGCAATCATTGATGGAGGCTCATTATGCCTCTCAAGTTGAGAGTGTGGATGGAAGCCAAGAAGAGTCCAATTTCGAGGGTGAGAGTCAGCGTTACTTTGAGAAATCAAGCCTTGAACATCTGCCAACCGACTCCATGAGTGTTAGTGATGCCGAGAAAAATATGGAATTAGAGTAACCGGGGTGATTGAAATTTTGGTTGAAATTGACTCTATTCAGGGGGAAAATTAGGACGTCAAAATCCAGAAAAATTTTCAAGTTGAAGGTTTGAAGGCACATTTCAAGCATTTTTCAAAATTGGAATTGTGTGGTGATGCGGAAATTGAACTACACGGATCAATGGAGGATTGCGAGGAGGAAAAATTCGTACCATACATCTTACAAGTTGGGGAAACATGAAAGCAAAGTGACATACCTCACATGAAAGCCAAGAAGTGCAAAATGAAAAATTTGAGGATTGGCTCGATCATATACTTACCACACCCCATGCCCGTGGTCACAAGCTTGATTCCAAGCTAGGTGCCCAGTTCATATCGTCAAATTGGCGAGAGAAGTGGTAAAGTTGACGTGCGTCATGCCACGACGTTAAGTACGGCGCTTGGTGGGAGGCAACCCATCGTTTTTCAAAATTTTTGGTCATTTTGGAATTTTCAGTTTTAGAATAGCTTATTATAGTTTTCTAACCGCTCTACCAAGTTTCAGAATTTTTCGAGTTGAATTAAGCAGGTTAGGTGACCGGGTAGACAAATACAGTGCACAAATAAGCAACAAAAATGCTGGGCAACACACTGACCAACTCTGTGATGATGCCTGTGCAAGATGCGATCGCAAAGTAACACATTTGAGCCAAAAAGCGATCGCACAATGTACCGAAAGTTAATGCTGATCCCAGGGATTCCACACCTGTGGTCAGAGCAGCCGCAGGTGTGACTTCGCAGCAGCGGATCTCCATGCGCAGGTGCGACTTTATCCGCAGACGCGATTGGCTTCACATGCGCGACAATCGTGCAGGTGAAATCCCTAGAGTTCACTCCATCAGGTAATTTCATCCCAACTTATCTCCCAAGCACCCAAAACCTCCATCGCTCAAGAATTCCAAAATACTGTGCATCTCCCCTGTAATTCTCCATTGCTTTCACATGACCCAGGTATTTTCAAATCCTCACTCCCTTCTTCCCCTCTATGTTTCTCTATTCGTTTTCTCAGGCCTTCACTGGCCAGTTCTTGTTTGTTATACACCGTATATATTTTGTTTTTATTTTATTTTGTTTCCCTTCTGATTTAGGGTAATAATAGGGTGAGGATTTGGTTGAGATTAGATTAGTGTGTGCTGGCGTCAGTGAACCAACATTTTGAGGGGAAACTGAGTAACCAAATTTTATGTAAAAGAAATGATTCTCCACTACCTGGAACATGTTTGATAAATGGTCCAAAAGAAAATTTTGAGCGAGGTACCAAAGATTCAGTGTAAACGAAGTTAGAACTCAATTTGGTACACTAATCTGGAAGTCTTGAGTACAGATTAGTGTTCAAAAACATGCCTCAAATAGAAAAATAGTCAAAAAGTTTCTGGGCACTGAACCCTTGGACGAAATTCGCAGGCGCGAAAAATCTTCCGCAGATGCGGCCTCGCACCTGCGAGTCATTCTTCGCAGGTGCGACTTCTGGTCCACTGAGCAAAGTCCGCAGGTGCACTTATTTCTTCGCAGATGCGAAACCGCACCTGCTATTAAAGTTCCGCTAGTGCGGAAACTGGGCAGTTCTTCCAAAAATAGAGAGTTTGCAATTTGATCTTCCCGGGCCCGTTCGATTTGGTTCTTTGGCCTAATTGCAGTGTTTTAATATGCTTAACAAGATTCTACTGCCTGAGAAACTTTTTTTTAATTTTTTGAAGGTACTTTGAGCTTTAGATGGATCTAAACATGACGGGCAATCCCTATTTGAGTCACGAAATTGAAGAAAATGTTGAGGAGAATTTTGATACTTCCAGATTCTTATATGCTGCATGCCAGAGCCGGTATTATGATGATCTCCTCACAAAGAAACTAATAATTGAGAAAGAGATTGCCATGGACAAATTGATGGAGCTTCTTTCTGATTTCTATGTTCGGCTAGTTGCAAGCGGTTGCACCTGCTTCGCTCCTGATCCATGCAAGGCTAATGAAGAATGGGTGAGAGAATTCTATGCCAACCTAAGGTGGACTCACTTCCAGAATCATGAAATCACCATATGGGGAAAGACCGTGAAATTTGGTACTAAAGAGATAAATGATTTCTATGGGCTCCCAAATCATCCGCTCGAGCCTGTGCAAGAAAAAGACACATGTGAAAATGGTGGTTGGCTAGTTACTAAGCTGTGTCCTCCGGGTCATAGGGTGAGTTGGGCTACCAGGAAGAAGGGCATCAAGTATGGTGATTTTACTGCTGAAGAAAAGATGTGGCTATATATCATCGCGAGCAGAGTATCCCCCTCGGGGAATGTGTTTGATGTCCTTGTGAAGGGCACCACCACTACTGCAGAAGCCAGATCCTCCTCACAGACTGCCCCAGCTGAGGGACCTTTTGGGGAGATGAACTCCCAGCTTGCATCCATTTGGGAGTTAGTGTTACAGATCCCTAGTGGGCCCTCACACTCCCAGCCCCCGCTTGACTATTTCTCCAGAGCTGAGATGGAGACTTACTTCGATACGCAAGCTAAGATGGCAGCATCTGTTGCCTAGCTCGATACCTCCTATACCAGCTTGGCCAAGGCGCATGTCGACCTCAAGTCATCTTTTGACAAAGAAAAGGAGAAGAACAAAAAGAAGGAAAAATTCATGATAAAAATGTGGAGAATAAAGTGATCTTTAAATGGGGACAGCCGAGCAGGAGGATACCAGTTCAGGATGATGAGGATAGCGAGGAGTACTCGTTCGTGACAGATGCTGAGGATGATGATGATGGTGAGAGCTCTCAGTAGCACTGATTAGCCTTTTCTCCTGCAGTCTGCTAGTCTGATGCAGACCTCAGGGAGACCCTCAAACTATTGTTCTTTATTTTTGATATTGTGCAGTAGGAACACTGCAATATATTTAGTTGGGGTTGGCTTTAGGATCATATTTTATTTGTACTATGACTTTATGGATGTTCTCTTGCCGGGCTTCGTTATTGTATGGATATTGTGTGCCCTTGCCGGGCTTATTTTGTTATGTCATGTGCTCTTGCTGAGCTTGATGTGATTAGTTTACTTTTATTTTTCTTTATTTACTTATTTTCTTTAGTAGCTTTTATTTTGTATTATTTTTGCTTCTTTAATATTAGTTGCTTTTATTTTAGTATTATCTTTAATAGTTTTGTTCCTTTATTTTTATCTCTATGGTAGTGTTTCCTTGGGTTTTCTTTAGGCTACAGTTCATTCCCAAGGAACATTTTTGAAGTGAACCGGGTGACTTTTCCCTATGATAGATGGTATGAAAACTTTCTTAAGGGAATTCGTCTTGTTTTGCTAGGATGAGACTTTTGGATTATTTGGTACTAAAGAAATTAGTCTCTTGTATGTGAAATGTGAATTAAGGGTATCCCTCCAAATTTTGGTTTTGAATTAAAACAAGTAAGTTTCATGGTGAAGAATAATCTTTGTGATAAAATTTTGGCTCTTTTAGTAAATCTTTGCCCACTAGTTTGCATGATATTGCTCTAGAAGCTCTTATTAAGAAGTGAACTTGATCCTTCTTGACTAGTTCATGTGACATGTGTATTAGAGTTTATGTACATAATTCTTATGTTTTCTTCATCATCTAGAACTTTCCCAGTTATTCTTTCAATGCTAACAATAATTACGGTTGGTTGGAGAAATGACCTTAGGCATTCTTTGTGTTATTTGAAAAATTTCTTCTGCCTTTCAAGCTTACCATTGCATAAATATTATCACTAGTTACCCTATTTGAGCCTTTAACCTTTTCTTTGGTCACCTCATTACAAACCTTTTCCATTTTATAAAATAATTCCCTCTTTTGAATCCGTCCCTCCTTGAACATTGAGAATGAGGCTAAAAGCCTAAGTTGGGGGTGTGGTATCAAGTTGGAAATTGGTAAAGTTGTATATTGAGTGTAGGAACCTATACCTCAAGGTATTCACATGAAATTATTCAAGCTCCCCAAAAAAGAAAAAGAGAGAAAAAGAAAAGAAAAATAAATATTTGTATATATATAAATATGGAGCCTTGAATAAAATTAGAGAGATATTTAAAATGGTTCGATTTTGGTAACTAGGAGCCAATGAGGGCTATGTGGTTTGAAAAGAAACAAAGGGCAACAAGAAAGAAAAATGTGAGTAGTGTTCAAGGAGGGTGTAGTCACTTTTACCCAAATGTTTATCCGACCCTTCCCTACATTAAAGGCTTAAGAAGTCCTTATGGGATCTCCAACTGAATGTTCTTGAAAAGCCAATGAATTAAAATAAGGGCAAGCCTATGGCATGATATGTTGTAACACTTGAAATTCTTGTGAGAGTGAGTGTCTTTGTGAATTTGACCCTTGTGTTGTTCTTGTAAATATGGTAATTTTCGGGCTTTCTTTCTTGTGAGGGCACATGAATTAGGATGGATTGGTGAAATTGATATATCCGGAAATGAATGAGTTGAGCACATGTAGTAGAACAGTGATTTTGAGTCACTCCTTGAGGCTTATTCTTGTCACTTGATTATTTTGAAACCCCCTTGCACTTCTTGAAGTTTTTTTTATGAGGGAGTTATTTGGGTAAGAAAGATACTTGAGACTAATTATTAGTACCAACCAAATCCATAAGTATAATGCTTAGTTGGAGAATGTGATTTGTACATGATAGCAATGCGACTTGTGCTTTAAATGGTATAACCTCATTGAGTTGTTGGTTTTGATTTGCTTGAGGACAAGCAAAAGCTTTAAGTTGGGGATGTTGATGAGTGGTGATTTTACCACTCATTTTAGCTCTTTTTTCTCTAGATTTTGCATCCTTTAATGTTAACATGAGGCCGTTTAATTAGTTTGTATTGATCGAATTTCAGGGAAATGGTTCCATGAAGTGGTTGGTGTTGAATTAGAGTGGAGTTGAGCACAAAATGGTAAAAATGCATAAAACCTCCCGTGAATCTGCACCTGCGGACTCTGGGCCGCTGGTGCGACCTCGCGCCTGCGAAGAACTAACGTACATGCGGATGAAGCTCAACAGTAGAAAAGCGCACCTGCAAAGTGGTTCACGCACCTGCGAAAACGCGGGTGCGATGTTTTGTCCGCATATTCGGAATGTGCTTAAGTCACCCAGAACCGCACCTGCAATGTGTAGTCCGTTTCTGCAGAACCGCACCTGCGAGGATTTTTCCGCAGGTGCGGCCAATGGGCATCAACACTGGATAGAAATGTAAAATCACATTTTCTCCTTCCCAACTCACATATACTCGACCTAGCAGATCTTTTGGTAAATCTTTGGCATTGTAAAATATATTTTTGAGTAGAGAAGAAGAGAGCAAACATTTGTGGAAGCTAGGGTTTGCACACACAATTGGGATTTGAAGATTTCAACCTTGTGGTTAAGGATTTCTTACCCATTTATGTTTGTTTCTTCATTTCCTTGATTTGTATTGAATATTTAAGTGTGTAGTATTTGTTTCCAACACTTGAATCTTGGTTATGGGGATATTCATATTTAAATTGTGGATTAAATACCTTGTTGTGCTTATGTATTGAATGATTTTTATATATTTATGAAGTGAGTTATTGTTACTTTAATTATTCTTGTTCTTTAATGTTTCCAAAGGGATTATATAACCCTAGGACTCTCCCATTAACTCCGAATTAATTTTGGAAAAGATAATTTGGGGTTGGCAAAGTGTAATTAACACGAACTTGAGGCTTTAACCCTCATTTTATAGATTCTACTTAGGGATAGGATTGAACTAGTTGTATCTATATCTGGGTGTACTTAATATTTTAATTGGGTTAGGAAAGATTCAATTAGGAAGTCTTATTTGTCTTTGGAAAAATCCAATTAAGAATTATTATCCGTGGCTAATTAACATAAACTCGCTCATATTTGTAAAATCGTGAAATACATTGGATCGTTACTTGAGTGTAATTCCCGATGCATTCATACTTGTTGCCATTGATCATTTTACTTGCTTTCTAGGTTAGTTTATATTTTCTCATTTAGTTATAAACATTTTAAAAGCCAAAATCTATTTGTTTGGCATTGCGCGATAAGTAATAATTCTCTTACATTCATAATCGCCTCCATATTGTTCTCTGTGGGATTCGACCCCAACCTAGTTGGGTTATTATATTTGACAATCGATCGCTTACACTATTTTAAGGTATAATTTGAGCGTATCAACCCTCCTGGTCTCTGGTGTTCTTATTTATCTTGGTGACAGTTGAGACACTTGGCCACAAATCCAACTAAGTCCTTTTTCATCGTCCTCCACCAATAGTGTTGTCTCAGGTCCCGGTACATCTTCGCGGCACCCGGATGAATGGAGTACTGCGAGCTATGGGCCTCCACCAGAATCAACTCCCGGATCCCCTCTACATTGGACACACAGATATGACCCTGCATCCTCATCACGCCATCATCACCTATAGACACATCTCTGGCATCACCTCGCCGAACCATGTCCTGAAGAACTAAAAAGTAGGGATCATCATACTGGCGCTCTCTGATGCTATCATAAAGAGAAGACCGGGAAACCATGCAAACTAATATACGACAAGGCTCTGAAAGATTCAATCTCACGAACTGACTGGCTAAGGCCTGAACATCCAAGTCTAAGGGCCTCTCAACTGCCGGAAGATATGCCAAACTCCCCAAACTCTCCACCCGACGACTCAAGGCGTCGGCCACCACATTGGCCTTCCCCCGGTGGTATAATATAATGATGTCATAGTCCTTGAGTAGATCCAACCACCTCCGCTGTCGCAAATTAAGGTCCTTCTGCCTGAACAAGTACTGCAAACTCCGATGATCAGTGAAAATCTCACATGGAACACCGTATAAATAATGACGCCAGATCTTCAAGGCGTGAACAATAGCTGCTAAGTCAAGGTCGTGAACTTTATAGTTCTTCTCATGTACTTTCAACTGTCTGGATGCGTAGGCAATCACCCTACCGTCCTACATCAATACCGCTCCAAGGCCAATCCTCGAGGCATCACAATAGACTGTATAGGACCCTAAACCCGCAGGCAATACCAACACCGGAGCTGTAGTCAGGGTTGTCTTGAGCTTCTGAACGCTCTCCTCACACTCCTCAGCCAACCTGAACGAGGCACCCTTCTGGGTCAGTCTGGTCATAGGTGCTGCAATAGATGAAAATCCCTCTAGAAAACGGCAATAGTACCCTGCCAAACTAAGGAAACTGCGAATCTCCGTAGCTGATGACAGTCTAGGCCAACTCTGCACCGCCTTCACCTTCTTCGGATCTACCTTGATCGCATCACAGGACACCACATGGCCTAAGAATTCCACTGAATCAAGACAAAATTCACACTTAGAAAATTTTGCATACAATTTCTTCTCCCTCAAAGTCTGAAGCACAATCCTCAAATGCTGCTCATGATCCTCCTGGATCCGAGAATACACCAAGATGTCGTCAATAAACACAATGATAAAGGAATCAAGATAAGGACGGAACACACTTAGCATCAAATGCATAAAGGCTGTTGAGGCATTGGTCAGCCCAAATGACATGACAAGAAACTCATAGTGGCCATATCTGGTCCTGAAGGCAGTCTTCGGGATATCCGATTCCCGAATCTTCAACTGATTATAACCAGAACGCAAGTCAATCTTGAAAAATACCTTGGTACCCTATAACTGGTCAAATAAATCATCAATGCAAGGCAGAGGTTACCTGTTCTTCATTGTAACCTTGTTCAACTGCCGATAATCAATATACATACGCATATAACCATACTTCTTTTTCACAAATAATACCGAGGCACCCGAAGGTGATACACTGGGCCTGATGAAACCCTTATCAAGCAACTCCTGCAACTGCTCCTTCAACTCCGGAGGAGCCATGCGATAGGGAGGAATCTAAATGGGCTGAGTGCCCGACAACAAATCAATTCCGAAATCAATATCTCTGTCGGGCGGCATGCCCGGAAGATCAGCTAGAAAAACATTAGGGAAGTCCCTCTCTATTGGGACTGACTCAACTGAAGGGGTATCAACACTAACATCTCTCACATAGGCCAAATACGCATCACACCCTTTCTCAACCATCCGCTGAGCCTTAAGAAAAGAAACGACCCTGCAGGGAGCATACTCTAAGGTACCTTTCCACTCTAATCTCGGTAGGCCTAGCATAGCCAGCATCACAGTCTTAGCGTGACAATCAAGAATAC
This sequence comes from Nicotiana paniculata, assembly GCA_005239505.1. Lineage (NCBI taxonomy): Eukaryota > Viridiplantae > Streptophyta > Magnoliopsida > Solanales > Solanaceae > Nicotiana > Nicotiana paniculata. The sequence continues at coordinate 97,083 of ML313343.1, forward strand.
AATAATGGGGCGACAACAAGTCCATTCCCAAGATAACATCAAAATCTACCATATTGAGTAACAATAAATCAGCTCTGGTCTCAAAACCAGTGATAACAATCAAACACGACTAATATACGCGGTCCACAATGAGAGAATCTCCCACGGGAGTAGAAACAGAAACAGGGGAACTCAAAGAATCCCGAGATAACCCCGAATATGAAGCAACATAAGAAGACACATAAGAGTACGTAGAGCCCGGGACAAATAATACTGATGCGTCCCTATGAAAGACAGGGACAATACCTGTGATGACTGAATCTAAAGCGACGGCCTCTGAACGGGCTGGAAGGGCATAGTACCTAGCCCAGCCCCCCCTCTAAGGAGACCTCGACCTCCCAGGCCTCCACCTCAAGCTGTATGAGAAGGTGGGGCAGTAGTTAGGACTGGAAGAATAGCTGGAGAACTCGGTGGAGCATATGGATCCTGATACGTATTAGATGATGCACCCCTCCTAGCTCTAGAGTAATCTCTAAACATGTGACGAGGGTCACCACACTCAAAACAACCCCTCAAATGATGTGGTGGCTGATGCTGACCCTGAACTGGTCTGCCGGACTGTCTGGTAATAGCACCTCGAGCAGGAGGCACACTAGATAATGGTGGTGCATAATAAGGCTCCTGAGGTCTAGGAGGAGTTGGAATACCACTGGCTGCTGGAAGAGCTGAATGAACGGGGCGACTCACAAAACCCTTACCATAGCTTGCTACTGGTGCACGTACTCCTGAATAATGACCAATCTCTCGAGACCTCTTGGCCTCCCTCTCCTCTCTGTCTCGAGCAAACATGCCCTCTATCCTCCGGGAAATAATCACTGCCTGCTGGTAAGTGATATACATCTCAAACTCTCTGGCCATGCTGGTCCGAATACCGGGGTGGAGTCCCTCAATGAAACGTCGAACCCTCTCTCTGACCGTAGCAACCAAGTCCGGTGCATGACGTGCCAAGTCACTGAAATAGACTGCATAATCCAACAATGTCATAGTACCCTGGCGTAGCTACTCAAACTCTGCACGCCAAGCATCCCTGAGGCTCTGAGGGACAAACTCAAGCAAAAACATCTCTGTAAACTGAGTCCAAGTGAGTGAAGCTGCCTTGTCCAGACTACTCAGCTCATAGGCACGCCACCACTGATAAGCCGCTCCCCTCAACTGGAAAGCGGTGAACGAAACCCCACTCGTCTCTACAATGCCCATAGTGCGGAGAATACGACGACTCTTCTCAAGAAAACCCAGAGCGTCATATGAAGCTAGTTCGCTGAAAATAGGTGGGTGGTACTTCTTGTACCTCTCAAGTCCGAGCTGCTCTGCCTCAAAAGCAGCTACCCTAGCATCATGCTAAGACGGAGCCACTAGGGGCATATAAATGAACTCTGGGCCTGATCAACCTGGACCCTCTTTCTCAGGAGTGTGGGCTGCGGGAGTCTGTGTCCCTTCCCCGACCTTAGATGTGGCTGGAGCTATCGGGAGTAGCCCCGCCTGAGTCAGAGTGCTGAAGATGCTCATGAACTGAGCCAAAGTCTCCTGGAGGGCTGGAGAAGCAATAAGGACCTCCTATGCCGGCCCTCCAGCTCGAGCTGCTGCATGCTCCTCTGTCACTGTTCTTGCTGGTGCTCGGGCTGCACCGCGTGCTCGTCCTCTACCCCTACCCTTGCCCCTGGTGGACTTGGCTGGGGGCTGGGGTGCCTACTCATCGGTCCGTCCGGTACAGGTCCTCACCATCTGTGAGAAAGAACAGAATAGAGTTTTAAAATCTTTGATGTCAATAACTCGCACGGCAACGAAACCCAAAGAATGTGATTGTACTTAACAGTTACATAGCCTCCTGAAGATAGATACAGACGTCTCCATACCGATCCACGAGACTCTAATAAACCGGTCATGACTTGTGACTCCAATGAACCTAGACGTTCTAATACCAACTTGTCACGACCTGATTTACCCTCCGAAATGCATCGTGACGGCACCTAGTCTCTACGACTAGGTAAGCCTAAATTTGCAGATAAAAATTAATTAAATATGATAAAACTAAAGACAGGAAAAGAAAACTCTAGATAAGCATAACATTGCCGCTCGGCATGTACAATATATACCTCAAGACCCGGATTGTCACAACACAGTCACAAGCTTCTATACTATTATAGCTCTATACAAATTGGGAAAAGAAAATACACAGTAAGTGTCTCTATAAGATGGAATGGAAGGTGACTCAGAGGATTCTGTGGACGCGGAAGAAATACCTTACGGTCTCCTCGATGAAGCTGCAACGACAACTAGCCACGCGAATGAGAACTTGAAACTGGTCTACACACGAAAAACATGTGTAGAGAAGGGCATGGGTAAACCACATTTGGTACCCAGTAAGTGCCAAGCATAGCCCAGTCAAGTAGTGAAGAGGTCTAGTTAAGGTTCTACTGGATTATAAATAAAAAAATTTAAATAGTACGTAAGAGAAATAAGTTCTAAAGTAGACAGTTAAAAGAATAATCTGAAATAAAACAGTAAAATGGAGCTCTCAACTCAGCACAACGTATCACAAGTGGAATCTCCCGGGGTACCGTCCCGTAGTCCCAAATATAAGTATGCAGTACATGGGGGATCTCCCAGAATACGTCTGTAGTCCCCAATATAAATATGCAGTGCTGGGGGATCTCCCAGAATGTGTCCGTAGTCCCCAATTTAAATATGCAGTGCTGGGGGGGATCTCCCAGAATACATCCGTAGTCCCCAATTTGAATATGCAATGCGAAGTAAATGACAAATGAACATCAATTTTAACAGTACATCTAAATACAGGTAGGAAAGCATGGTAAAACTAACTAAAACATGGCGCACAAAGTGTCAATTAGGCAATTTAATATGAAAACATATAAGCATGCTTCCCTAATCTAAGTTAAACTATTTAACACACTAAAGCAATGTAGTAGGAGAAAAACAATTTAAAATTTTCAAAGGAAGAATAGGATTTTTTGTGAGAATGGCCCGTGTACATACTCCTCACCTCACGTACCTGGCGCCCACACAAAAATTTGTGTCAAAAACAACCTAAGGGGAAGTCCCCAACATAGAGTTAGGCAAACCACTTACCTTGACTGCTCAACTCAACCCGAGATCACGTTCTTGCCACGATTACCCGACTCCAAATGGACCAGATCTATTCAATTCAATTGTATAATGTAAATATAACTTTAAGAAAGTAATCTAACTAATAAATTCGAAGCTAACACGCGAATTTAGGAAAATCGCCGAAAAAGTCCCCCAGGCCCACATCTCGGAATCGGGAAAACGTTACAAATTCCAGACTCGTGTTCACTCACGAGTCTCATCATACAAAATTACTCGAATCGGATACCAAAATCTCGATGAAAACTCAAAAACTCGGTTTAAGAACTTTATTCAAAATTTTCCAAAATTTTCACCCCAAATTCGAAATTAAAGGATGAATTTAAACATATATTCATCGAAATTAGTCAAAACCGAGTAGGAATTACTTACCCAAATCGCCCAGGTGAAAATCTCTTCAAAAATCGCCAATCTTGGAGCTCTCAACTTCAAAATATAAATTTTTGCTTGTACCCTCAATTTTTGGGTTTTAAATTCTGCCCTGGCACCCACACTCAGTGCGATCGCGTAAAACCATATGCGATCACGTAGAGTAAAACACACCCGCCCTCAGAGTGCACTACGCGAAAGCGTGAAGGTCCTACACGAATGCGATGTCTTACCTACTTAGACCTACGCAATCACGAAAGAACACATGAGACCGCGTAGGGAACACTCCCATCCACTGCTGCCTTCTCTCTCCTATGCGAAACCGGCCTGGCCCCATGTATTCGCAATTATACTGATGATACACATACGCATTCGCAAACCTGATCACACGAACGCCAAGAAAACAATTCTTCCCCAGGTCAAGCTAGCCTACGTGATCGCATTTCCCTTCACACGATCGCATAGAAGGACACCAACACCGGTAAAATCTGATCTCTTATAAGTCCAAAATTTAGCCCGTTGAGCATCCGAAACACACCCGAGGCCCCCGGTACGTCAACAAAACCTACCAACCAGTACTAATACCTCATTTGAACTAAGGAGAGCCTTCAACCCACATTACATAACACAAAAAACAAGAATTATACATGGATTCAAGCCTAAGAACTTAGGATTTTCCAAAATCGACAACCGATGCCGAACACGTCCAACCTAGTCCGAATGACTTCAAATTTTACACACAGGTCATAAATGACACTACGGACATGCTTCCACTTCTGGAATCCCATTCCGAGCTTGATATCAAAATTTCACCTATCGGACGAAATCGCCGAAATTTCAACTTTCGCCAATTCAAGTCTAAATCTACTACAGACCTTGAAAACACATTCCGGACGCGCTCCTAACCACGAAATCACTCAATGGAGCTAACAGAGTCAACAAAATTCCATTACAGATCCGTCTTCACACAGTTCCAACTACGATCCGATTTCTAAATCTTAAACTCATATTTAGGGACTATGTGTCCCAAAACTTTCAAAATTCCGCACTAATAACTCCGGCAAGACCCAAAAGCAGAAACAATTATGGGGAAATCAGTTATTAGGGGATCGGGGTGCTAACTCTTAAAACGATCGAGCGGGTCGTTACACCATGATAGTAAGGTGTATAAAGTGTGTTAAAGGTGAATAGTATTTTCAGTACTTTGAGATAATGCTTTATTATGTGGATAACCGGGTAATTATTAATTTTAGTGTGAGATTAATAATTAATTAATAAATTAGTGGTTAAATAAATCAAGATCTTGGATAAGGTTTAAGCCAAAACGTGGCAGCCATGAAAGCCATCAATAACGACTCATTAAGCCCATAAATAGGTGGCTTATTTATTTAAGTTAGGAGGCTTAGTCATAAAAGATGTGGGGCCCAAACCTTATTAGTAAGAGGCACTTCAAAGAATCAAGAAAAGAATTCAAGGTCACGTTAGCATTATATGATATTTTATAACATCTTCAAGAAATGATGTTTTATAACATTTCAAGAAAATGATGTTTTATAACATCTTTAACCCATCCATACAAGGATTACTATGTATTAACTAAGAGGAGTTGCATAAATTTGCAAAAATATCTTACGGGTAAAGCTTCACATTCCAAGACTTTCTGAGACTCCTAATATATCAGAAAGAAACGTGAACTAAGTAAGCCAGTGACAGATTTTGGGAATACAAAGTTACGCTGTGGGATTTTGCGATTCTAAAGGAGTACGGTGTAACATTTTCCAAAAATATCATACAAATTTTTCACTACTCCAGGTATGTTAAGGATAAACTCTTCCTTCATTTTGGCATGACCCCATAATTACATGAGTTTGATAACGAGGCATAAAGAAAAATTCATATCCCGGAATTTACATATATTTTCCTAGTTTTGTAACTTACAATATTCTCATTCTCGGGATTTCATATTCAATTGATTATTTCCTTCTTCCAGTCAAGAGAGCAGAGAGTCTATTTATATTGTATTGCAGTATTTTCATTACCGTCGAGCTATAATCGATGGGCAGGCCCCTATTGGAAAACCTCTGATCTAAAGGTAAGTTATATATCGAGCCTACTGTGTCCGAGCGCCTATGAGCAAGCCCAGTTGGTCGAGATACAGAGCCTAGTATGGCCAAGCGCCTATGAGCGAGCCTACTTCGGCAGAGCAAATATATATATATATATATATATACCGAACCTTTTAGGGCCAAACAACTATTTTACTTACTATGTTGAGAGAGTTGAGTCAGTATTAGCAGGTAAGCATATCTTCAGACTATTTTTGACTTCCAATTGCTTTTCGTTGTTATATTATCAGTTCGGTTCAGCTTTCAGTATATTGCCTTACATACTCGGTACATTATTTCGTACTGACGTCCCTTTTCTGGGGGCGCTGCAATTCATGCGTGCAGGTTCAGACAGACAGACGAGTAGACCTCCTCATTAAGTGTTGCCCGAGTTAAGCTTTATCGGTAAGCTCCATGAGTTGTCGGGTCTAGAGCCTTATGTACATCTTGTATATATATGTTTATATTCTATGAGTAGTTCGGGGAGCTGTTCCGATCATAGTATATCCCTCAGTAGAGGCTTGTAGACATATCCTGTCAGTTAGTGCAATATGTTGGGCTTGTAGGCCTTTTATGTATATTTTATTGGGTTTCCAGCTGTAGTAGTTATGACGGCCTTGTTGGCCAAGCTTTATATTGATATTTAGTCAGCATTCATAGTTGTCTTGCAATGTCGCCTATGGCCAAAGTATGACATCACATGTTTAGATTTCCTTAGTCGCGAGTTGGAACGCAAGGATAGGTAAGGCACCGGGTGCCGGTCTCACCCCCCATGTTCGAGGTGTGACAGTTGTGTGGTCTATGAAATGATTATGAGGCAGCATAATGGACCACATAATGGTCCAAGAAAATTTCTCTAGTTTGTGCTTCAGCCTACCACAGATCTGCGGTCCTCACATCAGTTCTGCGACCGAGGAATGGACTGCACAAACGCCCTGTACTTCCAAAATTTTTCTTCAACTCCTAATGCACCGTTCAACCCAAAAGTTCTAAATCACAGCGAGCAAGAATGCCACAAAGAATCTTTACAATCATTAACACATTAGTCCACTTCAGCACCACGAAATCCCTACCCTATTCCGTTAAAACACAGCCCAATGACCATTTTTGAGCATATTCCTGATATTTTAGAGTGAGAGAGATAGAGTTCTTAGAGTTCAAGAAGGTCCTCATATTGAAGGTAAGAATCTATACCCTATCTTGTAATTTCGAAAATTTAGTAAAATGGGATAATTAGAAAGATAATTATTGGGTGTGGGGGTGGATATCTTTCATGCATGTATTCTTAAAGTATGTGGGGAGGTTATGAGTTAAATATAGTAAATAATGGGGTGTGGGATGATGATGTCTTTAATAAAAGGGCCTTAAAACCTTAACGCACACTTGGTTGTTGATAAAATGCTCCAATGAGCTAGAACCATAAGCATCTCCCTAATTTTAGTTCAATTTGTTATATTTCTAAAATAGATTGGTATTGCTAATATTCGCGGAAAATTTTAGAGTGTAAGGGAGCTCAAATGAGGTATGTCGGCTAAACCTCCTTCTTCTTAGAATCGAATCCCCCCGTGTTCGTGTAATTGGTGTAAGTACCCAAATTGGTATTGATATAATTGATTATTCCTAATGTATTATGTTGAAGGATATATGTTTAATATTTATTCTAACTGCTTCGCCATGTCTTCTTGCTTTGTGAGGTTGTGTTCAAAATGTGGAATATGTGCTAGAAATGGCCTTTATGTCAAAAATTGAATAAAGTTTGTTATGCCAAATTGTGTGAAAAGCCTGTATGTGCTTAGGATTACCAAGTTTGCCCATACGTGTACTAATTCCTTAAATGATAGGCCTTATTTTTGTTGATGATAATGATATTTGAATGATAAAAAGAGAAACTAGAATTATGAAATACGGCCAAGTGCCAAGTATGACTTTATAATTGAGGCCTCTCATGCCAATGTGTTGAAAATATGAGAAAGAAACCTGAAGTGAGATGATTGATTGAAAGGGGGATTTCTCAAATGAGATGGCCTAGTCGATCGGACACCATGCCGCACACATGGTGGTAAGTATGTTAGAAATGATAATTGAAATTGTGGATATGGTTGATGTGTCAAAGGAGATGACCTAGCCGATTGGGTCGAGATCGGACTCCGTGTAAGAACACAGTGTTCTTGTGGATTGTGGCATATTGGCACTAAAGACCACCCAACCTAATAACGTGGAAATTCACTTGAAAATCTATGTAATCCTTAACTTGATGTTTCAGTGTTATAAAGCTCATATTTCTTTCTTGACTGTTTCCTCTTCATTACTATTCATTCTATTGAGATGGTGTTTAGTTTTCATACTAATACTATTCGACAGTACTAATGTCCCTGGATACGGGTGGTTTCATAGCAGACAACGTCGATCACAATATTATTTTCACTTTTGAGGTATAGCCGGGGCCTTGTTGCCGGTACCGTCTTTACTCTTTTTTGTATCTTTAGAGGCTCCATAGATGCTATGTGGGTTGTATATGGGTTGTAGAAAAATTCAAACAAATTATGTTGTGTTTTGGACTCTTATTCCACTCAATCGCAAGAATGTATGTATTTTGAAACTTAACAATGATGTAACAAGAAGAAATGATTAATTAATGTGTATATATATGATATTTCTACTGTCTAATTAATAAAAACATGCTTTCGCTTGATCATAAGTGAGTTGGGTCGAAAGTGTTTAACATGCTTGCTCCACCGAGTCCACTCGGTTGAGCGTCGATCGCTGATGAGTGGTGATTTTACCATTTATTTTACTCTCTTTTCTTTATATTTTGTGTCCTTTAATTATTATATGAGGTTATTTATGGTGTGTATTGCTAGATTTTCAGTTAAATGATGCCATGAAGAGATTGAATTAAATTGAAGTGGAATTGAGCAAAAAAGAGTTTAAAGAATTCAAAATCCTTCAGATATCTCGCATCTGCGGAAGGCAGGTTGCTTATGCGATCTTGCATCTGCGAGAAGAAGACCTGGCTAGCAGAAATCAGTTCTGCGATCGACTCACCGCATATGCGCTTAATATTTGCATCTGTGATCGCGCATCTGTGCGTGCAAGCCCTATTCTGCGAAGCTAGTGTTTCCCATCAAATTTCGCTTCAGCGATAGTCTATCCGCATCTGTGGAGCCGCACCTACGAGGATCCTTCGCAGGTGAGGTCAACTGGCTTCAGTTGAGGACAGTGTTGGCATTTCACTTTCTCTCAATTCCAAACCGACAAATACACGACCTAGCTTATTGGAAACAGATCTTTGGCTTATTGTTCAGTGATGAGACTAGAGAAGGCAAGATTGGAAGCTAGGGTTCTTGCACACTCACTTGGGTCTTGAAGATTTGAAGCTGTTGGGTGAGAATGTCTTACCCATTTGTGTTCATTTCTTCATTTCCTTACTTTGTATTATATATCTAAGGGTGTAGTATTTTTTCAACACTTGAATCTTGTTTATGGGAATATCCATATGTAAACTGTGGATTAAATATCTTGTTGTGCTTATGTATTAAACGGGTTTTAGTTATATTGAAATGAGTTATTTTTTTTTAAGATTATTCTTGTTCTTTAATGTTTTCAAAGGGATTAGCTAACTCTAGGACTCTCCCATTTACTTCGAATTAATTTTGGGAAATTTGGGGTTGGAAAAGATTAATTAACAAGAACATGAGGCTTTAACCCTCACTTTATAAATTCTATCTAGGGATAGGACTACTTATAGCCATATTGGATGTGTTTAATCTCTTAATTTTGTTAGGGATAATTCAATTAGGAAGTCTTGTTAGTTTTCGGAAGAAGCTAATATAGAATTATTAGTCAAGGCTAATTAACATAAACTCGCTCATGTTTGTAAAATCGTGAAATACATTGGATCGTTACTTGAGGGAAATTTTCCTATGAATCCATACTTGTAGCCATTGACCATTTTACTTTCTTTGTAGGTTAGTTTATGTTTTCTCATTTAGCTATAATATTTTCACAATCACATTTTAAGTGTTTGTCTTAGCATAATAAGTGATAATTCTCTTACACGCCTAATCACCTACATATTGTTCGTCGTGGGATTCGACCCTGACTCATAGTTGGGTAAATTATATTTCATGTGATCGTGTCCATTTACTTTTGAGTAGTGGATTTGGACGCCATCAAAATTGGCGCCATTGCCGGGTAATAATTTGGTGTATTTAGGTTGTTTGAGAAGTAAGCGTAAGTGGTTTGGTCCAAACTTGTGAATGTTTGTGTAATTATTTTCTTATCTTTGTTTATCTTCTTATTTTCTTGTTTATTTTATTAGTTTTTGAAAAATGGCATCATATAATGAAAATTGGTCGGATGGTAGTTGTTCATACTTTGATGACCCTTGTCCTTATTGTGAAGGACCACACTCGTGGCCAAATTGTTTAGATTCTCCCTGGGGCGGATTTTGTGCACAATCTCAAATCCATGAGTGGAGTATTTGTGATAAGTGTGGTCGTCAAAATGGTTATTGGGGGTTATTGTTGTTATTTGTCCTACCCTTCCCCAATCCCCCTCTATGATGATTCTACTTTTTCTGATGAAAATTATAGGGATGTGGAAGTGGAAGAAATTGAGCATGGTCAAAATGGAGAGTTCAAGCTCACGGTAGAATTCCTACTTGAAGGAGGAAACAAAGAGCAAAATTCCTTGGAGGAGCTTTTGGAAAATATCCTCCAAAATGATTTGGCGCTTGAAAAGTTGAACTTACAAATGGGAGAAATTCTTGAAGCTTTAGAGGTTTAAAAAGCCTTGGAAGTAAATGTTAGCCAAGAACCTTCCTTAGAGGTTGAAGCCGAAAATCCGTCTTTGGCACTTGATCAAAATCAAGAAGAATTCTCAAATGCTAAAAATGAGAGGATGATGCTCATGTTGGAGGCCATTCTTGAAAATTAGGAGAAGCACAACTTGGCACTCGAGAACTTAAAACAAGCACTAACTCAAAATGATGATTATATCCGCACCTTCGAAAAGAAAATAAAAATATTGGTTGAGGCTCACTATGCCCACCAACTTGAGAGTGTGGAAAGAGATCAAGAAGAATCTGACATAGAGGAAGAAAATGAGCTTTATTTTGAGGAATCAAGAATTGAACATCTGCCAACTGACTCCATGCTTGTTAGTGATGTCAAGAAAAATGTGGAATTAGAGTCAACCAGTGTAATTGAAAATATTGTTGAGATTGACTCTAGTCTGGGGAAAAAAGAGGAGGTCAAAATCTGAGAAAAATTGCTATTTAGAGGTTTGATGTCTCATTCCAAGAATTTTTCAACATTGGAATTGTGTGGTGATATGGGAATTGAACTACATGAATCAATGAGGGATTTCAAAGAGGAAAGGCAAAGGCCATATATCTTACAATTTGAGGGAACAAGAAGGCAAAATGACATTCCTTAAATGAAAGCCAAGAAATGCAAAATGAAGAAATTAACGTTTGGCTTGATCATCTACTTACCACCCCCACCACTCATGTTCACAAACTTAATTCCAAGTTAGGTTCCCAATTTATGTTGTTCAAGTGACGAGAAAAGTGGTAAAGTTGATCCGCGTCCTGCCACGACGTTAAATGCGGGGCTTGGTTGGAGGAAACCCATCGTTTCCAAAATTTATAGCCGTTTTCGAAATTTTCTTTTTTAGAATATCTTCGTATATTATTTTTGACTAATCTGCCAAGTTTAAGATTTTTTGGAGTTGGATTGAGGAGTTTGAGGTGTTGGAGTCTAGCAAAACAGTGGCTGAAAAATCCGTGCACCAATCATCTTGTGTAACCTCATCTGCGAAACATTCGTCGCAGATGCGGCCTCGCAAAAGCACCCAGTGAAGCACATATGCAGAAAGTATTGCATAAGCGATTTGGCAGTTACAAAAGTGCTCCCATAGAAGCGCTAAAATTTCCGCAAAAGCGGTGGAACAGGTAAATTTCAAAACCCTTCATCAGTCAGGGGAGGCTCTAATTTTTCACCAAACGTCAAAAGTCCCTCTCCTCTCTCACGCTACTGCTCTTCACCACTGCTCGCACTTGAGTTCTCACGCACAAGACCACACAGGTGTCATGCTCAGTTATCTTTTCAACTCCTCTCTTCTACTTTTATCATTTTCTTCTTCTTCATCTCTGTTTCTTCTTCTCCATATCCACTGCTGTTTTTTCCACAATCCCATTTTCCCCATATTTTTTTTATTATCAATTTTAGTCTTATGATTGAGGGATATTGGTTGAGAGTATACTTGTGTGTGCTGTTGATGACTTAAAAACAATATCGAGGGAATTCTGAGTACCCTATGTGTTTAATGAAGCATACTTTCTCGTTGCTTGTCATGTGTTCGACGAATTGTCTGACCTAAAGTTTGTTGCTAAGTACCATAAAATCAGGTTTAATAGAGTCGTAGGTTCATGTATTACACTAATTTAGAATTCTTGAGTATAAATTATGTGCTAAAATCTTGTCTAACAAGTGAAAAGAATCAAAAAGTCTGGGTTTGTGAAACCCCTGATGTGCATCGCAGAATCGAGAAAAGTGCCGCAGATGCGGCCGCGCACTTGCATTGAAAAAAATTGCAAAAGCGAAAGAAAACCCGTAAAAGCGGGACCGCAGCTGCAATGGTTCTTCCGTAGGTATGGAAACTGCGCAGTTTTGCCAAAACCAGTAGCTTTGCAATTGGAGCTTCCGGGGCTCGTTCGACTTTATTATTTTGCCTAATCTCATTGTTTATAATTGCTTAACATGATTCGTCTGCTCGAGTAACATTGTTTTGATTTTTGGAAGGTACTTTGAGCTAAAATGGACCCTAACATGAACGAAAATGATTCTCTTGATCATGAAATTGAGGAGGAGGCTGTGGAGGAACAATTTTATAACTCACACTTCATGTCAACTGACTTTCATCGACAATATTAGGACAACCTTCTCACAAAAAAGATCTTGCTTGAAAAGGGGATCGCCGAGGAGAAATTGGTCGAGCTACTCCCAGAATTCTATGGCAGTCTATAAACCTCCGGCTGGTCGTGCTTCATTCCTACTCCATGCAAAGAAAATGAGGAGTGGGTTCGTGAGTTTTACACTAATATTAAGCGTACAAACATCACTGACCCATAACTCACCATAAGGGGCAAATAGTGAGGTTTGGGACTGAACAGATCAACGACATGCTAGGGCTTCCTAACCATCCACTTGAGCCGGTGTGAGCAAATAATCATTGCAACAACGGAGAATGGCTTGTTTCTAAACTCTATCTCGCAAGCATGAGAGCAAAATGTGCCAGCAAGAGAAGGGATTTGAAGTCGACCGACTTCATAGCTGAAGCCAAAATGTAGCTCTACATCCTCTACAACAGGGTATCACCCTGTGGAAATGTTTCAAATGTCTCATATACCAGAGGCCTTGATTATTGCATGCATTCTAGAGGACATTCATGTGAATGTTTGTCACTGTATCTTACGGGATCTGAGAGATTATTTGCTAGACGACAACCCAGGGTTGATGTTTCCTTCACTGATTAGTGAGTTGTACAGGTGGGCAGAGGTTAAGGTGCGTAGTACCGATATTGGTTACCAGACGATAAAACCTTTCATCCATTGAAATTAACAGGCGAGGGTAGTGCAATAAAGATCAAGAAGAGGAAAGTCACAACTGTTGTCGGACCAGAGTCATCCTCACAGGTAGAATTGTTTGAGGGACCGTTTGGGATGCTGAACTCGCAGCTTGGCATTATCCGTGATTTATTGTCACAGATCCCTAGTGGACCCTCAGACCCCCAGCCTAGGCCCGAGTACTTTACCAGGGAAGACATGAAGACCTACCTTGATTCACGGAAAAAACAGGCAGAGTCTCATGAGAAAATGACAGCTACTGCTGGCAGACCCGAGGTATCCTATGGCAAGTTGGCCAAGGCACATGTAGATCTTCAGTCGAACTTCTAAAAGGAGAAAGTGAGAAATAAGAAGAAGGGAAAGTTTATGATCAAGATGCGTTGAGGCATCAAGGTCATCTTCAAATGGGGGAAACCGAACAGGAAGATACCTATTGAGGACGACGATGAAAGCAAAAATTACTCCTTCATGTCGAGTGCTGCTGATGATGGTGCTGATGATACTAATGATGATGAGGCCGAGAGTTATTCATGACAGTGATTAGCCTTTCTCCCGCAATCTGCTAGTCTGATGCAGGCCTCAGGGAGACCCTCAAACTACTCTTATTTCATTTTTATATTGTGCAGTCAGGACACCACAATGTTTTTAGTTGGGGGTGGCTTTAGGGAGTATACTTTATTCGTACATTGATGCTTAATTTATGACCTTGTCAAGTCTATGTTGCTTATCCTATCTATGTTGTATTGGTTCAGTTGATTCAGGTTCGGAGTGGTCGTGGTGAAAACTGAGACACTTAGACTCTTTGATTAACTTAATAGTTGAAAAAGTCAACTGGGATTTGACTTATTGGTTAATGACCTCGGAATGTGGATTTTATGGCTTGGATAGCCTCGTTAGGTGATTTGGGGAATAATAGTGTGTTCGGAATGAAGTTTTGATGTCTGGTGTAGAATTAGGCTTGAATTGGCGAAAGTTAATTTTTTGCGATTTCCGATCGGCACAGGAAAATAGGCTATCGGGGTCAGAATGGAATTCCGAAAGTTGAAGCAGGTTTGTAATGTAATTTTTGATATGTGTATAAATTTTCAGGTCAATCGGATGTGTTATGGTTGGTTTCAGCATCATTGACGAAATTTAGAAGTTTCAAAGTTCATAGGCTTGAATTTGATGTGATTTTGGTGTTTTCGTTGTTTTTGGTGTTTCGAAGGATTGACTAAGTTCGACTGAGGTTATGGGATGTGTTGGTATGTTTGTTTGGGGCCCCGAGGGGCTCAAGATTTATTTCGGATGGCTAATAGAGGTTTGGAGTTGGGAATTTGCAGTAAATTGTTGCTGGCGTCATTTTGCTGGTGTGGCCGCACCTGCAGATTGGGAGTCGCAGGTTCGACGGTCTTTGCGTAGGTGCGAAAAGAGGCCAAGCTGGAGGAATCGCATGGGCGAGGCATGGGCCGCACCTGCGAAGCCGTAGGTGCGGGAAAGGCACCGCAGGTGCGAGATTTGAATTCTAATGGATTCGCAGGTGCGCATCTGGGACCGCCGGTGCGGGCCGCAGGTGCGAAAAATTGTCCGCAGGTGCGGATTAACTGGGCAGAAAGTATAAATAGGTGCCTCTGCAAAATTTTGGCATTTCTTTCATTTTTGCATGCGGGTTTAGCCAATTCGGGAGCAATTTGAAGGAGGAATTCGAGAGTCTTCGGCGGAGGTAAGTTTCCTGGACTATTAACTCGTTTCTATGTTATTTTATGACGGATTAGAGTTGGAATTTATGGGTTAATGGCATAAATTGGGGGGTTAGAGCTTGGGAAATTGAGACTTGTAAATTAAGGAATTTAGGAGTTGTTTGTGGTTGGATTTTGATGTCTTTTATATGTGTAGACTCGGCATGGGATAAGGATTCTTGTGACGCGATTTTCATCAAATTCGGAGACGTGGGCCCGGGGCTCAAGTTTGGCCAATTTCGGGAATTGTGCATAAAATTGATAGTTTTCGATTGGGTTTTATTCTTTTAGCGTATATTGATGATGTTAATCTGGTTTTGGTTAGATTCAGAGCATTTAGGAACCAACTCGAGGGGCAAGAGCATCGCGGAGTAGATTTTGGGCTCTTTTGAGGTAAGTAATGATTGTAACTTTAAACCTGAGGGTATGAAACCCCGATATTTATATTATTTTGGTAAATGAGGTGACAGACATGCTAGGTGACGAGCGTGTGGGCGTGCACCGATAGGGATTGTGACTTGGTCAGTCCCGTAGAGACTATTAAGGCGCGTATTCGATTTGAACCCTTACGATATCCTGTATTCTTGAAATTATACTTGTTTATGGGCTGTGAGCCATGTTTGGGGCCTTATGCCGACCTGTTTAGATCCTCAAAGCACTTTTACACTTTTCTCACACTATCCTGATATAACAATTGTGAACTCAGTCATGTTTCCTACTTGTTTTTATTCTCACAATTATTACACTGTTTTGAAACTCTGAGAAGTATTTTGGGTTGAGTCCTGCGAGTTGAGATGATTGCCCGAGTGGCTTGTGAGGATGAGTGAGTGAGGCCGAGCGCCGAGTATGTGAGGATAGTTATGGGACGGGATGTACGCTGCAACAATATATATGTTAGGCTGAGCGCCGAGTATGTGAAGATAGTTATGGGACGGGCTGCACGCCGCAGAAATATATATATATATATATATATATATATATATATATATATATATATATATATATATATATATATATATATATATATATATATAGTTATGGGACGGGATGTACGCTGCAATAATATATATGTTAGGCTGAGCGCCGAGTATGTGAAGATAGTTATGGGACGGGCTGCACGCCGCAGAAATATATATATATATATATATATATATATCACATATGGATCGTCCTGCACGCCGCAACAATATAGATTATATATATGGGACAGACTGCACGCCGTATCAATATATGTTATATATGGATCAGGCTGCACGCCGCAACAATATACATATTGGATCGGGCTGCACGCCTCAACAAATATAGCGCTTGGGCTGTAGGTGCCCTTCCGGAGTCTGCACACCCCCAGTGGGCACAGTCGACTATTATATGGATCCGGCTGCACGCCGCAACACATTGTATATGGATCGGGCTGCACGCCACATCAATATATATATATATATATATATACACATATATATATGTGTGTGTGTGTGTTGGATCGGGATGCCCGCCGCAGCAGTCGCGTGTATTCATGGTACTTGCTTAGTACGAGTGTTTAGTGTGAGCATGGAATATTGATAGTGGAGTCACGAGTGACCTTGCCCGAGAGTCTATATTGTTAGTGATGCAGTGCCCGAGGGGCTTATAATTTATGAAACTACTTTTTTCACTCTTCTTTACACTGAGCCTCCGATGATAATGTTGGAAAAATGTTTTTATGCGAGATTTTTAAATGGAAACTGGAGTTTTATGAAATATTCGGAATGTAGATTCCTGACTTGATTTATTCATTCCACTATTACTCATTATATGGATTTACATGATTTATAAATGCTCTTTACTACACTTAAGTTTTTAGTTACTTTGATTACTTACTGAGTTGGCGTACTCACGTTACTCCCTGCACCTCTGTGTGTAGATCGAGGTATCAGACCATCTCACTAGTTGATTTTTCGGACGTGCTTGGAGTTTGATCTAGGATCGAGGTATCTGCTCAGCGTCCCAAGCTCACCTCCTTTCCTTTCCTCAGTTCATAGCTTTTGTCTTTTGTACTTCAGGCTTTTGTAGTAGCAAGTCACCTCATTGTACATTGTACTTACAGTCATAGATAGTCATAACAATTGAATCCAAGTTTTGGGGAAGTTTATAAATTGTTCATCTCATTTTGCTGTTTTAAAATCTGCTAATTTTTGGGAAGTTATGAAATGTTATGATAGTCTGTAATGGTTGGCTAGCCTAGTTCCATGATAGGCGCCATCACGACCGGCTTAGGATTTGGGGTCGTGACAAGTTGGTATCAGAGTCTAGGTTACATAGGACCTAACGGTCATGAGAAGGTTTAGTAGAGTCTTGCGGATCGGTACGGAGACGTCTGCACTTATCTTCGAGAGGCTGCAGAACCCTTAGGAAAAATCTCATTTTTTCTTGAATTTTGTCGTGCCATTTTTTTTATTTTGGAAATCTAAACTTCTGTTGCTTTATTCTCTCACAGATGGTGAGGACTCGCGCTATCGATCAGGGTGATTAGCCACCAGCTAGATCAGCGAAAGGTCGAGGCTGTGGTAGAGGTAAGAAGCCAGTCCGTGCAGCAGCCAGGGCAGTACCAGTTGATCCCCCTACTATTCAGCATCAGGTTCCCGCTGCAGATACTCCAGCGGGACAGGCTCAGGCACCGACGGTGCCTATTGTTATTCTGGGTCTTCAGGAGACCTTGACTCAGATCTTGACTATGTGTACCACCCTTGCTCAGGCAGTTGCCGCTACTTCTCAGGACGGGGGAGGCAGTCAGACTCCAGTTGCCCGGACATCTGAGCAGGTTACTCAGGGCCATCAGACTCTGGGGCGGTTCCAGCCCAGCCGGTTGCTCCAGTTCAGGACATTGTTGTTCCAGCTATGCCAGATGATGAGCAGTGTAGGCTGGAGAGGTTTAGTAGACTTCAGCCTTCGACATTCAGTGGTGCTGCGGGCGAGGATGCCTAGGGTTTTCTGGATAAGTTTCATCAGATGCTTCGTACTGCTGGGATTCTAGAGACTAGTGGGGTCTCATTTGCTACTTTTCAGTTTTCTGGTGCTGCTTTCACATGGTGGGAGTCTTTTGAGAGGCGTAGGCCAGTTGGTGCAACACCCCTCACCTGGAAGCAGTTCTCCACTATATTCTTGGAGAAGTATGTACCCCAGTATCACAGGGAGGAGCAACGCAGACATTTTGAGCAGATGCGTCAGGGGGGAGCTATCAGTGATGCAATATGAGATGCGATTTTCAGAGTTGGATCGTCATGCCACCGAGTTGGTCCCTACTGACAGGGAGAGGATTAGGAGGTTCGTGGATGGACTCACTTACCAGCTCCGCCTTCTCATGATTCGGGAGAGAGTGTCAGGTGCTACCTTCGAGTAGGTTGTTGATATTGCTTGAGATATTGAGTCAATTCGCCGCCAGGAGCGATAGAGAGGGAGGCCAAAAGGCCTCGTGGAGGACCATCTCAGCTGAGGATCCATCCTTCAACTCCAGCTCCAGTTATTTCACCACCCACCCAGGCAGCCAGGAGTGGTAGTCAGTCAGCTAGAGGCCACCCTAGAGGGGGAGGTCGAGCAGGTGGAGGTCGGGCCCGTATTTAGGTGTTTCCAGCCCGGCCAAATGCTATGGCCTCCGATGCAGTGATCCCAAGTATTCTCGCAGTCTATCACTGAGATGCCTTGGCTTTATTTGACCATGGTTCTACAAATTCCTATGTTTCTTCATATATTGCCCATTTTCGGGATATGCCCCGTGAGTCTTTAGTTACATCTGTTCATGTTTCGACTCCGGTGGGCGATACTATTATTGTGGACCGTGTGTATCAGTCATGTGTGGTATCTATTGGGGGTCTGGAGACCTTAGTGGATCTACTGTTACTAAGCATGGCCGATTTTTATGTGATATGGTCATGGATTGGTTATATCCGTGTCATGCTGTCCTTTATTGTCACGCTAAGACCGTGACCTTAGCTATGACAGGATGTCCGAGGGTTGAGTGGAGATGGTTGGAGCTTCTCAAGGATTATGACCTCCGTATTCTATATCATCCGGAGAAGGCTAATGTAGTGGCTGATGCCCCCAGTCGCAGAGCAGAGAGTTTGGGGAGTCTAGCTACCTTCCAACAGCAGAGCGACCTTTAGCACTTGATGTTCAAGCTTTAGTGGGTCAGTTGGTGAGATTGGATCTATCAGAGCCCCCACGATTATTGGCTTGTGTAGCCTCAAGATAATCTCTTTATGATCAGATTAGAGCGCGCCAGTATGATGATCCACACTTTCTCGTTCTTCATGACAGGCTCCGTCACAGTGATGCCAAGGATGTTGTTATTGGTGATGATGGGGTCGTGAGGATGCAGTGCCGGATTTTCATGCCCAATATGGATGGGCTTCGAGATTTAATTCTAGCTGAGGCCCATAGTTCGCGGTATCAGGATCTAAGACAATATTATTGGTGGAGGCGGATGAAGAGGGATATTGTTGAGTTCGTGGCTCGGTGTCTCAACTGTCAGCAGGTCAAGTACGAGCACCAGACCCTGACTGGATTGCTTCAGAGATTAGATATTTCGGAGTGGAAGTGGGAGCGGATCACAATAGACGTCGTAGTTGGGCTCCCACGAACTTCGAAGAGGTTTGATGCTATATGTGTTATTGTGGATCGGCTGACCAAGTCCGCGCCCTTCATTCCTGTTGGTACTACTTATTCTTCAGAGTGGTTAGCTGAGATTTATATCAAGGAGATTGTCCGATTGCATGGGATTCCAGTTTATATCATTTCAGATAGAGGTACTCAGTTCACGTCTCAGTTTTGGAGGGCCGTGCAGAGGGAGTTAGCTACCTAGGTTGAGTTGAGCACATCATTTCATCCTCGGACCGACGGGCAGTCGGAGCGTACTATTCAGATTTTGGAGGATCTGTTGCGTGCCTGTGTTATTGATTTTGGGGGTTTATGAGACCAGTTTCTGCCACTCGTGAAGTTTGCATATAATAATAGTTATCAATCGAGTATCCAGATGGCTCCGTATG
This sequence comes from Nicotiana paniculata, assembly GCA_005239505.1. Lineage (NCBI taxonomy): Eukaryota > Viridiplantae > Streptophyta > Magnoliopsida > Solanales > Solanaceae > Nicotiana > Nicotiana paniculata. The sequence goes on from ML313343.1 coordinate 117,085, forward strand.
AGGCTTTACATGGTAGGAGGTGTAGATCTCCGGTTGGTTGGTTTGATCCGGGCGAGGCTAGGCTATTGGGAACAGACCTTGTTCAGGATACGTTGGGTAAGGTGAAGTTGATTCAGGAGCGGCTTCGCATGGTGCAGTCTAGGCAGAAGAGTTATGCGGACCGGAAGGTCCGAGATGTGTCTTTCATGATTGAGGAGAACATGCTGCTAAGGGTGTCACCCATGAAGGGTGTTATGAGGTTCGGGAAGAGAGAAAAGCTGAGTCCCCTGTTTATTGGGCCTTTTGAGGTGCTTCAAAGGATTTGGGAGGTGGCTTATAGGTTTGTCATGCCTCCCAGCTTATCGGGTATTCATCGGGTGTTCCATGTTTCGATGCTCCGTAAGTATGTTGGTGACCCGTCCCATGTTTTGGACTTCAGCACAGTTCAGCTCGAGGGTGATATGTCATATAAGGTGGATTGTCAGGTCAGAAAGCTGAGGTCTAAGGACATAGCTTCAGTGAAGGTTCAGTGGAGAGGACAACCGATGGAGGATGCCACCCAGGAGACCGAGCGGGAGATCCGGAGTAGATATCCTCACTTATTCGAGACTCCAAGTATGTTTCTAGACCCGTTCGAGGATGAACGTTTGTTTAAGAGGGGGATGATGTAATGACCCGGTTGGTCGTTTCGTGAGTTTAGCCCCGTTTCCCCAGTTTCTGCTTTATCATATGTTTCTTAGCCTATTTATGTTGTATTGGGTCGGTTGGTTTTGGTTCGGAGTGGTCGTGGTGAGAACTGAGACACTTAGTCTCTTAGATTAGCTTAATAGTTGAAAACGTCAACTATGAGTTGACTTATTGGTAAACGACCTCGGAATATTGATTTTATGGCACTGATAGCCTCTTTAGGTGATTTAGGGCTTAAGAGTGTGTTTAGAATGAATTTTTGATGTCCGATGTAAAATTAGGCTTGAATTGGCGAAAGTTAGTTTTTGGCGATTTCCGATCGGTAGGTGAAAATAGGCTATCGAGGTCGGAATTGAATTCTGACAGTTGGACCAGGTTCGTAATATCATTTTGGATATGTGTGCAAATTTTCAGGTCAATCGAATGTGTTATAGTTGGTTTCGGCATCATTGGCAAAATTTAGAAGTTTCAAAGTTCATAGGCTTAAATTTGATGTGATTTTGGTGTTTTTGCGTTAGGTTTGGTGTTTCGAAGGCTCGACTATGTTTGAATGAGGTTATGGGATGTGTTGGTATGTTTGGTTGGGGCCCTGAGGGGCTCGGGATTGATTTCGGAGGTTTGGATTTAGGAATTTGCAGCAAATTGCTCCTGATGTCATTTTGCTGGTGTAGCCGCACCTGTGGATGGGGAGTCGTAGGGGAGATGGCCGCATGTGCGAAGGTCTTTGCGCATGTGGAAAAAAAAAGAGGCCAGGCTGGAGGAATCCACAGGTGCGAGGCATGGGCCACACCTGCGAAGCCGCATGTGCGGGAGAGGCACCGCATGTACGAGATTGGACTTTTAACGAAATTTCGCAGGTGCACACCTGTGACCGCCGGTGTGGGTCCGCAGGTGCGAAAAATGGTCCGTAGGTGCAGATTAAATGGGAAGAAAGTATAAATAGGTGCCTCCACGGAATTTGGCATTTCTTTCATTTTTGCATGCGGGTTTAGCCAATTTGGGAGCAGTTTGAAGAAGGAATTCGAGAGTCTTCAGTGAAGGTAAGTTTTCTGGACTATAAACTCGTTTCTATGTTATTTTGTGACGGATTATGCTTGGAATTTGTGGATTAATGGCTTAAATTGGGGGTTTAGGGTTTGGGAAATTGAGACTTGTAAATTAAGGAATTTAGGAGTTGTTTGTGGTCGGATTTTGATGCATTATATATGTGTAGACTCGGGAAGGGATCAGGATTCTTGTGACGCGATTTTCATCAAATTCCGAGACGTGGGCCCGGGGGTTGGGTTTGGCTAATTTCGAGAATTGTGCTTAAAACTGATAGTTTTTGATTGGGTTTTGTTCCTTTAGCATATATTGATGATGTTAATATGGTTTTGGTTAGATTCGTAGCATTTGGGAGCCAATTCGAGAGGCACGAGCATCACGGAGTAGCTTTTGAGCTCTTTTGGGGTAAGTAACGATTGTAACTTTAAACCAGAGTGTATGAAACCCCGGTATTTTATATGATTTTGGTAAATGAGGTGACACACATGCTAGTTGACGAGCGTGTGGGCGTGCACCGATAGGGATTGTGACTTGGTCCGTCCCGTAGCGACTATTAAGCCGCGTATTCAATTTGAACCCTTACGATATCCTGTATTTTGGAAATTATACTTGTTTATGGGCTGTGAGCCATGTTTGGGGCCTTGTGCCGACCTATTTAGACCCTCATATGTACTTTTACACTATTCTCACACTGTCCTGATATAACAATTGTGAACTCAGTCATGTTTCCTACTTATTGTTATTCTCACTGTTATCACACTATTTTGAAACTCTGAGAAGTATTTTGGGTTGAGTCCCGCGAGTTGAGATGAATTGCCCGAGTGGCTTGTGAGGATGACTAAGTGAGGCCGAGCGCCGAGTATGTGAGGATAGTTATGGGACGGGCTGCAGGCTGTAGTAATATACATATTGGATCGGGCTGCACGCCGCAACATATATAGCGCTTGGGTTGTAGGAGTCCCTCCGAAGTTTGTACACCCCCAGTGGGCACAGTCGACTATTATATGGATTGGGATGCATGCCGCAACGTATGTTATAAGGATCGGGATGCATGCTGCAGCAGTGTATATATATATATATATATATATATATATATATATATATATATATATATATATATATATATATATATATATATATATATATATANTATTGTGAGTGATACTGTGCCCGATAAGCTTATATTTTATGAAACTACTGTTTTCACTCTTATTTACACTGAGCCTCCGATGATAATGTTGGACAAATATTTTTTTGCGAGATTTTTAAATGGAAACTGGTGTTTTATGAAACATTCGGAATGTAGATTCCTAAGTTGATTTATTCATTTCCACTGTTACTCATTATATGGATTTACATGATTTATAAATGCTCGTCACTACACTCAAGTTTTTAGTTACTTTGATTACTTACTGAGTTGGCGTGCTCACATTAGTCCTTGCACCTCTGTGTGCAGATCGAGGTATCAGACCATCTCACTAGTTGATTTTTCGGACGTGCTGTGAGTTTGATTGAGGATCGAGGTAGCTGCTCAGCGTCCCCAGCTCACCTCCTTTCGTTTCCTTAGTTCATAACTTTTGTCTTTTGTGCTTCAGGCTTTTGTAGTAGCAAGTCACCTCATTGTACATTGTATTTACATTCTTAGATTCTCATGACAGTTGACTCCAGGTTTTGGGGAAATGTATAAATTGTTCATCTCATTTTGCTGTTTTAAAATCTGATAATTTTGGGAAGTTATGAAATGTTATGATAGTATGTAGTGGTTGGCTAGCCTAGTTCCATGATAGGCGTCATCACGGCCGGCTTAGGATTTGGGGTCGTGACAAAGCCTATCATTGCATAAATATTATCACTAGTTTACACCATTTGAGTCTTTAACCTTTTCTTTGGCCACCTCATTACAAACCTTTACCCTTTGTGAAATAATTTCCTCTTTGAACCCGTCCCTCCTTGAATATTGAGAATAAGACTAGAAGGCTAAGTTGGGGGTGTTGGTGTCAAGATGGAAATTGGTATGGTTGTACATTGAGTGTAGAAACATATACCTCAAAGTTGTTTATATGAAGATACTCAATCTCTAAAACAAAATAGTTATATATATATATATATATATATATAACAAAATAAAATATGGAGTCTTGAGAAAGTTATAGATTTACTTTAAGGTGGTTCTATGTTGGTAGCTAGATGTCAATAAGGGCTATGTGGTTAAAATGAAGCAAAATGCAAAAAGAAAGACAAATGTGAGTAGTGTTCAAGGAGGGTGTAGTCACTTGTTTCCCAAATGCTTGTCCGACCCTTACCTAAACCTACATTACAAGCTTAAAAAGTCCTTATGGGATCTCCAACTGAATGTTCTTGAATAGGCAGCGAATTAAAATAAGGGCAAGCTTATGGCATGATATATTGTAACACTTGAAATTCATTGTTGAGAGCGAGTGTCTTTGTGCATTTGTCCCTTGTGTTGTTATTGTAAATATAGTGATTTTGGGGATTTATTTCTTGTGAGGGCGCATGAATTAGGATGGATTGGTGACATTGAGGTATTCCGAAATGAGTAAATTGAGCATATGTAGTAGACTAGTGCTTTTGAGTCACTTCTTGAGGCTTTTGTTGTCACTTGATTATTTTGAAACTCCTTTGCATTTCTTGAAGTTGTTTTTAAATGAGGGATTTATTTGGTTAAGATTCACATGCTTGAGCCTAATTATTAGTACCAACCAAATCTATAAGCATGGTACTTAATTGGAGAAATTGATTTGTAAGTGATATCAATACTACTTGTGTTTTAAATAGTATAACCTCATTGAATTGTTGGTTTTGATTTGCTTGAGGAAAACCAAAAGCTTTAAGTTGGGTGTGTTGATGAGTGGTGATTTTACCATTTATTTTAGTCTATTTTCTTAAGATTTTGCATTCTTTAATTACAATATGAGGTTGTTTAGGGTGTGTAATGCTAGATTTTCAGGTAAATGATGCCATGAATAGAGTTGAATTCAATTGAAGTGGAATTGAGCAAAAGAGATTTGAGACAATGCAAAATCCTTCAAATATCTAGCATTTGTGGAAGGCAGGCTGCTTATGCGATCTCGCATCTACGAGAAAGGACCCGCCTCTGCGGAAGAAGACATGTCTTGCCGAAATCACTTATGCGATTGACTCAACACATTTGCAGTAGCGCATCCGCGCTTAATATTCGTATCTGCGATCGCGCATCTACACGCCGAAGCCCACTTCTGCGGGATCAGTGTTTCCCATCAAATTTCGCTTATGCGATAGGCTATCCGCATCTGCGAGGATCCTTCCGCAGGTGCGGTCAACAGGCTTCAGTTGAGGACAGTGTTGGCATTTCACATTCTCTTGATTCCAAACCCACAAATACAGGACCTAGCTTATTGGAAACAGATCTTTGGCTTATTTTTCAGTTCTTAGACTAGAGAAGACATGTTTGGAAGCTAGGTTTCTTGCACACACTTGGGTCTTGAAGATTTGAAGCTTTTGGTGAGAATTTCTTACCCATTTATGTTCATTTCTTTATTTCCTTGCTTTGTATTGTATATCTAAGTTTGTAGTATTTTTCCAACTGAATCTTGTTTATGGGAATATTCATAATAAAAGTGTGGATTAAATATCTTGTTGTGCTTATGTATTGAACGATTTTTAGTTATGTTGAAGTGAATTGTTGTTTTGTTTAACTATTTTTGTTCTTTAATGTTTCCAAAGGTATTAGCTAACCCTAGGACTCACCCACTTTCTTCGAATTAATTTTGGAAAATATAATTTGGGGTTGAGAAAGATTAATTAGCAAGAACTTGAGGCTTTAACCCTCACTTTATGGATTCTACCTAGGGATAAGATTGAACTACTTGTAGTCATATTCAGTGTGCTTAATCTCTTAATTATTTTAGGGATAATTCAATTAGGAAGTCTTGCTAGTTTTCGGAAGAAGCTAATATAGAATTATTACTCGAGGCTAATTAGCATAAACTCGCTCATTTTTTTAAAATCATGAAATACATTGGATCATCACTTGTGTGTAAATCCCTGTGCATACATACTTGTAGCCATTGATCATTTTACTTGATTTCTAGGTTAGTTTATATTTTTGAATTTAACTATAATATTTTCCCAATCAAATTTTAAGTGTTTGGCTTAGCATAATAAGTGATAATTCCCTTACACACCTAATCGCTTACATATTGTTCTCTGTGAGATTCGATCCCGACTCATATTTGGGTAAATTATATTGCATACGACTGTGTCCATTTACTTTTTAATAGTGGATTTGGACGTAATCAGTCGCACTCCCCGAGGTTGGGGCTTGATAACTACGAGACGCCAGGCGGTTGTTTAGAGATTAGATAAAGAGGTAGGGTAGTACCAATCAGGTACCATCTGCCATATGGATCAACATGAACCTCATGATGAGGTTGATATTCAAGTTTCAGGGACATCACCACTACCTCGGAATAGCATAGAGAAACTAACGTACCTCTGATTCCTCCCCCAGTTGTTTCTAACCAGGATTCAGACATGAGATGCGCTGTGCATTTGTTAACTCGAATAGTAGCCTCGTATGCCCATCGTCATATCCCTTGTACTTCAGATAGAGCACTTAGAGCAAGGGTTGAGATTCTGTTAACCTAGACCCCAATATTCACAGGAACAAATCCCAGCAAAGATCTACATAATTTTCTTAATCAGATGTAGCGGACTTTACGAATTATGCATTCCACTGCTACTGCGTCTGTAGAGCTTGCTTCTTATAGATTGCGGGATATTTCTGTGACCAGGTATGAAACCTAGGAAAAGTCCAGGGGGGACTTCTTGCCCCACCAACAAGATAGAGGGAGTTTTCTGAGGCATTTTTGCAACACTATTTGTCTATTGAGCTCTGCCGAGCCAGACAAGATAGATTCTTACATTTGGCACAAGAAAATATGAGTGTCTAGGTTTATAATATGCAATTTAACTCTTTGGCTAAGTATTCCCTTTCGGTGGTTGCTGAGATGAGTGATAGAGTACATCGATTTGTAGGTTGTCTGAGACCACATTTCATTAATGAATGTACCTCTGCTTCTCTGAATCCGATTATGGATATTTCTCGTATTCAAGATTATGTGCAGAATTTTGAGGATCGATAGAAGCCGCAGTGAGCCGCCCAAGAGCATGATCGGGGCCAGCATAAAAGAACTCGGTCCACAAGTGATATGTGAGTGCCTCGAAATGAATTTAGACCAACTCCTCGACATCCATCTTATTCATCGACTAGTGCACCATCAGAGTTCTAAGGCCACCGTCGTGATCAGAATACTTATTCTTGTCAGGGTAAGAATTCTCGAGGATAGAGCTCATGGTACAATGGATATTCTAATTAGATGGGACCCCAATGCTGAATTGTAACTTATGTGGTAAGAATCATTTTGAGTCATGTCGCTAAAGTTTGAATTTATGTTATCCGTGTAGGTAACACGGCCACATCATGCATTTTCGCTTCGTGAAAGGTGGAATTAGTATGATGCGGCCAATGGGATCTGTGAGAGCTTCCTCTTTATGAGTACACCCTGATGGGCAGGGTCAGCAAACATCATTTGGAATAGATAAGGTTATATGTGGAGCGTCCAGCTCAGTTGGACAACATAATCACATCTATGCATTCTTAGGTTGGTAGGACCTAGAGTCATCATCTGATGTGGTTACAGGTATACTATCCGTATTCTCTACTAATGTGTATGCTCTGATAGATCTAGGTTCCATTTTTTTTTGTACATTACTCAATTTATTGCTGATAATATAGTAAGAAACACGAGTTATTACATAAGCTATGTGAAGTGTCTACATCCGTAAGTGAGTCTGCGATAGTTAGATGAGTATATCAAGGGTGTGAAGTATGATTTATGACCGCCATACCTTAGTTGATTTAAATGAATTAGAGATGGTGAAATTTGGCTTTATTATGGGAATAGGCTGGTTGGATTCTTGCTATGCGACTAGGGTTTTCGTTACTCGGTATGATACAATATTTAGACATTTTGGTTCGGTATTCGATTTCTTAAAATGCTATACCAATATCACACCTAATTAAATTCGGTATAGTTCAAATTTTCTCCTTTCAGTTTCGATTTATTCGGTCTAGTAACTTTGGTTTGTTTAACTCAAATATTTACTAATTGTTTACCCTCAAAATCGGATAACAATTGAATTTGTACGTTGTTTTAAGGATATGTCAATTAAATTGATACCATAATGATAAATCAGATTGAAATTAAAATAAACAATGGGAAAGCAAATGCAAACCACACAAGTCGAACAGTCTTAGCCTTGAAGGTTAGTCACCCTCGAGCCAAAAGTGCTTTTATTGTTATCAGGACAAAATGGCAAGAGAATAGTAAGAACTAAAAATAGTAATATATTACTTTGGGATGCGTGTTACAATGTGTTTTACAAGAAATTAGATCCCCTTTATATAGTAGGGGAGTCCTAGTAAATGGACATGGTCGCATGGAATATAGTTTACCCAACTATTAGTCGGGGGTCGAATCCCACAGAGAACAACATGTAGGCGATTAGGCATATAAAAGAATTATCATTTATTATGCTAAGCCAAACACTTAAAATGTGATTGTGAAAATATTATAGCTAAATGCGGGAATATAAACTAACCTAGAAAGAGGTTAAACTGTTCAATGGCTACAAGCATGGATGCATTGGGAATTACACTCAAGTAACGATCTAATGTATTTCACGATTTCACAAATATGAACAAGTTTATGTTAATTAGGTTCAGGTAATAATTCTATATTAGCTTCCTCCAAAGACTAACAAGAATTCCAAATCGAGTTATCCCTAAAACAATCTAGAGATTAAGTAAACCCGAATATGTTTACAAGTAGTTCAATCATATCCCTAGGTAAAATCTATAAAGTGAGGGTTAAAGCCTCAAGTTCTTGTTAATTAATCTTTTCCTACCCCAAATTATCTTTCCCAAAATTAATTCAAAGTAAATGGGCGAGTCCTAGGGTTAGCTAATCCCTTTGGAAAATTAATGAAATAATAACTCACTTCAATATAACTAAAAATCGTTCAATACATAAGCATAACAAGATATTTAATCCACACTTTAAATATGAATATTTTCATAGACAAGATTCAAGTGTTGGAAAAAATATTACACACTTAAATATACAATACAAAGCAAGGAAATAAAGAAATGAGCATAAATGAGTAAGAAATTCTTAACCAAAAGCTTCAAATCTTCAAGACCCAAGTGTGTTTGCAAGAACCCTAGCTCCAAAACTTGTATTTATTTATCAAGACACTATCCAAAGCTGCCAATGATATGCCAAAAATAGTTTATGAATGAGCTAGGCTGTGTATTAAAGGATTTGGGATGAATAAAAAAGTGAAATGATAGAAGTGCCCAGAACTGAAGCACAACATTCGCGATTGCGAACCATGACATCACTATTGAACAATGAATATGCGATCTCGATGTTTGCAATTGTTAACTAGGCACTGTGCACTTGGTTTCACATTTGCATTTGTGAAGGTTGACTGCCTGATGACTTCAAATTTGCAACCCTCATTTCGCATTTTCGAACATTCACTGGAATGGTTGACTTTGCATTTTCGACCCTAATATCGCATTTACGAACAATGCTTGACTTGGATTGACTTTGTATTTGCGATTCCTTCATCGAAATTGCAACATCTTCTATCTTCGCATTTGCCACATTGATGTTGCAATTGCGACATCTGATGCCATTTTCCAGATTTCTTCTTTTCAACATCTTTTTGACTTGTTTTAACATGGTTTCTTCATGATCACTTTTAAATCACAGAGAACCTATTAAATAGAAGTAAACGAGATTAAACACATGATTTTATCACCAAAACATAGAAAAAATCTAAGCTTAAAGACAATACAAGTTGGTAAAATACCAACGTATCAGATATCCGACCGGTTACCGATATTCCGGCCTTCCATTATTTTGGACTTCTATTGGTTATATCAGAAATTTTTCCTCGAGCTCACCCAGGGTCAGGATCCACTCCGGGATCATGGGCTCAATATTCTCGAGGACGGACATTTTGACCTCGTGTTCTGGTTTGACGAGACTCGGGGTCGATTTTCAAGCCCTCGCGTTCCGAGCCCGATCTGTCATGCAGTAATCGGGCCCAATTTCGACCGTGTACATATAGTAACCTCATTTTGGGAGAGTAAACGATGAGAAACGATATGAGCTTCCAATCCTCACCTCGGTACTATGCGTCAGAAATGTTAAAATGAACAAAATGCCTCATCAATCACATCTTAATGGCATTAAATGCTCGTCAGTTGTTGATCGGACACTCCTGACTTTGAATGGTCTTTTGAGAATTATGAATACCCCCTTCTTCATTCAGTTAAACTTTACATCCAAACCTTCTCTACTTTTGTTCCTTAGAAATCTCTACATTTTCTAGCACTTGCATACTGATGTCTTGAGATCTTTGTAATAACTTTCACTTGTCTTCACTTCGAACCATCAAGTACAAACCTTTAACTTCCTTTTTTTCATCTTTTACCCTTCATTCAAAAGAAAATGGCGAAGACTTCAAAGACAGTTCCCCAAAAATAAACTCACCCATTCCGGGCTAGTGTGAGAAGGTCTCGAGGTATTGATCACTAAAGAGATTCTTCCTACGGTCAAGAAGGATTGAAACTGGGTCGGCAACGACGTGGTGGTTTCCAGACCTGAAGAAGGTATTACTACCCACGTCGAAGGATACTTAAGTGTTTACATTTATCCCTTTACGATGGGCCCATTGAACCCGATAATTATCCAGTTCTACAGAAGGTACGAGGTGTGTCTCAGTCAGATCCACCCCTCACTCTAGAGGATCGTCATTCTTCTTTGTTTTTGTATGAGTAAGATCAACGGATGCTCATTCACCGTCGACCATCTTACGCGCCTATAGAGTCCCCGACTCTTCTAAGGGGGACTGACTAAACTTGCACACCGCACTAGTAAAGCCCCAATTTCAAGAATAGATAAAGACCGGAATCGAGGTTGGCTAGGACTCTTTGTCTGAGTTAGGACCTCGGACCTGATACCAGCAGAGTATATGCCATTCCCCGAGAAGTGGAACACAAAACCTAAGTAAAGTTACATTTTTCCAAGATTTCATTTCACTCACCTTTTCTTCTTTCTTATTGTTGTTTTGTGGTGGTGCATTTGTTGGTCGGAACCCGAAAGCAGTCCCTTGACTTAAGGAGTGGGTTGAGGGCATTGGTTCACAAAAGAATAGCCTTTCTTTCCAAAAGTATATACGCGCCTATACAGTCCCCGACTCTTCTGAGGGGGACTGACTAAACTTGCACACCGCACTAGTAAAGCCCTGATTTCAAGAATAGACAAAGACCGAAATCGAGGTTTGCTAGGCCTCTTTGTCTGAGTTAGGACCTCGGAACTGATACCAGCAGAGTATATGCCATTCCCCGAGAAGTGGAACACAAAACCTAAGTAAAGTTTCATTTTTCCAAGATTTCATTTCACTCACCTTTTCTTCTTTCTTATTGTTGTTTTGTGGTGGTGCAACTATTGGTTGGAACACGAAAGCAGTCCCTTGACTTAAGGAGTGGGTTGAGGGCATTGGTTCACAAAAGCATAGCCTTTCTTTCCTACAGTATATACATACATATATGAAATCAACATGCCTTAAAAGCCAACTTCAGTAAAATCCTTTGAAAAATGTGTTTTACAACAATTTAAGAAATAAAAATACCCGAAGAATTTAGTGTAAAATGAAATAAATCATAAGTAGCCTCTCGGGCCAAAAGATGAATCATAAAGCGCCCCTCGGGCAGAACATAACTCAACATAGTCACTTAGTATCAACCCTTCGAGCAAACTCATTGTCACTCATGCCTCCCAATAACTCGTCACTCGACACTCGCACTCAGTAGGTACCTGCGCTTACTGGGGGTATGTACAAACTCCGGAGGGGCTCCTTCAGCCCAAGCGCTAATAATCAGGCCACCTCGTGGAATCTCATATCCTCACAATCAGGCCCTTGGTCTCACTCAGTCAGAAACTCTCAGTAAGCCCCTCAGGCTATCAGTAAAATGGGGTACTCGACCCAAAAACATCATTTTATAACTCAAATAGTGTAAATAAGGCTGAGTTTCGAAAACGGTTAAGCATAACATGACTGAGTGTAAATCATAAATCAACGTAGTGAAGAAATAGCAATAAAAAGCCCCAAGGGGTCTAAACAAGTCGGCGCAAGGCCCTAACATAACAATAGTTTTTATTAACACAATTTACAATATGATTTAGAGTAAAATACGCAACTTAATAGTTGCCGCGGAAAGGACCACGTCCAAATTCAAAAGTCAGTGCACGCCACACACTCGCCTTCCGACATGTGCGCCACTCTGATAATTATGAGAAAATACGATTTCCGGGGTTTCATACCCTCAGGACAAGATTTATAGCCGTTACTTACCTCCACTGGGCCAAAATACTAATCTGCGATGCTCTTGCCTCTCGAATCGGCTCCCGATTTCTCTGAATCTAACAAAAACCAGATTAACATCATCAATATACGTTAAAGGAACAACTCCAATCAAAAGCTATCAATTTTTAGGCAAAATTCCCGAAATTGGCCAAACCCGAACCCCGGGCCACGTCTCATAATTCGATAAAAACCGCGTCACAAGAATCCCTATCCGCACATGCGCAATTCTACTAAAAGTCCAATCTCCTGCGGTGCCTCACCAGAACCTGCGGATTTGCAGGTGTGGCCCATGCCTTGCACCTGTGACTTCCTCCAACCTGACCTCTTTTCGCACCTACGCAAGGACCATCGCACCTGCGGCTCCCTATCCGCAGGTGCGGCCACACCAGTAAAATGACACCAGCAGCAGTTTTGCTGCAATTTCCTAAGTCCAAACCTCTGTTACCCATCCGAAATCAATCCTGAGCCCCTCGGTAGCCCAACCAAACGTACCAATACATCCCATAACCTCATTCGAACTTAGTCGAGCCTTCGAAACACCAACAATAATGCAAAAACACCAAAATCACATCAAATTCAAGCTTATGAAATTTGAAACTTCTAAATTTCATGAAGGATGCCGAAACCATCCAAAACACATCCGATTGACCTGAAAATTTACGCACATATCCAAAATGACATTACGAACCTGCTCAAACTTACGGAATTCCCATGTCGACTGAAAATCGCCAAAAACTAACTTTCGCCAATTCAAGCCTAATTCTACACCGGACATCAAAACTTCATTCCGAGCACACTCCTAAGTCCCAAATCAACTAACGAAACTATCCGAGACATAAAATCTACATTCCGAGGCCGTTTACCAATAAGTCAACTCCCAGTTGACTTTTCTAACTATTAAGCCAATTTAAGAGACTAAGTGTCTCAGTTGTCACCACGACTACTCCGAACCCGAACCAACCGACCCAATACAACATAAATACACTAAGAAACATATGATAAAGCAGAAATGGGGGAAACGGGGCTAATCTCACGGAACAATCGATCGGGTCGTTACAACAATACAAGCTTCAAACTACAATGTTCATGTAGCATCCACAACTCTAGAACTAATAGACTATCAGATTAAAGAAAGAGAAGAGAAGAGAAGAGAAGTGAAGAAAAACTAGTTAGAGGCCTCCATCAAGCATAGTTTGTGTTTCCGTACGTGAATTCTCCTTCCAAGTATGTTAGATCACCTTCAAATTAGCGTTAGAACCCCTTTTATATGAGTTGGGACCGTGTAGGGCCGAAATAATCTCGTCCCCCGTAAAATAGTAAAAATCCTGCAATAAAACGTCCAGACCAACACCTCGCGCTGGCAGCAAAAATAGTTAAGCATAACATGACTGAGTGTAAATCATAAATCAACGTAGTGAGGAAATAGCAGTAAAAAGACCCCAAGGGGTCTAAACAAAGTCGACGGAAGGCCCCAAACATAGCAATATTGGTTTTTTAATAAAAATTGAACATATGATTTAGAGTAAATAACACAGCTCAATAGTTGCCGAAAGGACCAAGTCCAAATCCAAAAGTCAGTAAATGCCACACACTCGCCATCCGACATGTGCACCACTCTGATAATAGTGACAAAATACGATGTTCGGGGTTTCATACCCTCAGGACAAGATTTATAGCCATTACTTACCTCAACCGTGCAAAAATACTAATATGCAATACTTTTGCCCCTCGAATGGGCTCCCGATTGCTCCGAATCTAACCAAAACCAGATTAACATCATCAATACACGCTAAAGGAACAAACGCAATCAAAAGCTATCAACTTTTACGCAAAATTCCCGAAATTGGCAAACCCTCAACTTTTACGCCAAACCCGAGCCCCGGGCCCACGTCTCAAAATTTGATAAAAATCATGTCACAAGAATCCCTATCCTTTCCCGAGTCTACACATATAAAATGCATCAAAATTCGGCCACAAATAATCCCTAAATTCCTTAATTATAAGTCTCAATTTCCCAAGCCCTAAACCCCCAATTTCTGCCATTTAATCCACAAATTCCAAGCCTAATCCGTCACATAATAACATACAAACGGGTTTATAGTCCGCTAAACTTGCCTGCAAGGAAGACTCTCGAAATTCTCCTTCAAATTGCTCCAAATTGGCTCAACCCGCATGCAAAAATGAACAAAAATGCCAAAATTTCGCAGACACATATTTGTACCTCCTGCCCAATTAAACCGCACCTGCGGCACAAGCTTCGCAACTGCGGTCCCAGGCGCGCACTTGCGGTCCTAGGTGCGCACCTGTGCAATTCCACTAAAAGTCCAATCTTGCACCTGCTGTGCCTAACCCGCACATACGGCTTCGCAGGTGCGGCCCATGCCTCGCACCTGCGACTTCCTCCAACCTGACCTCTTTTCGCACCTACGCAAGGACCATCGCACATGCGGCCATCGCACCTACGGTTCCCCATCCGCAAGTGCGGCCACACCAGTAAAATGACATAAGAAGTAGCTTTGCTGCAATTTCCTAAGTCCAAACCTCTGTTAACCATTCGAAATCAATCCCGAGCCCCTCGGGGACCCCAACCAAACATACCAACACATCCCATAACCTCATTGGAACTTAGTTGAGCCTTTGAAACACCAAGAAGAACACAAAAACACCAAAATCACATCAAATTCTATGTTATGAACTTTATAACTTCAAAATTTTACCAAGGATGCCGAAACCATCCAAAACACATCCGATTGACCTGAAAATTTGCGCACATGTCCAAAATGACATTACGAACCTGCTCCAACTTAAGGAATTGCATTCCGACCCGATAGCCTATTTTTCCCTGCCGACTGGAAAGTTGCCAAAAACTAACTTTCGCCAATTCAAGCCTAATTCTACACCGGACATCAAAATTTCATTTCGAGCACACTCCTAAGTTCCAAATCACCCAACTAAGCTATCCGAGCCATAAAATCTACATTCCGAGGCAGTTTACCAATAAGTCAACTCCCAATTGACTTTTCCAACTATTAAGCCAACTTAAGCGACTAAGTGTCTCAGCTCTCTCCACGACCACTCCGAACCCAAACCCAAACCAACCGACCCAATACAACATAAATAGGGTAAGCAACATATGATAAAGCAGAAATGGGGGAAACGGGGCTAATCTCACGGAAAGACTCGGGTCGTTACAACAATACAAGCTTCAAACTACAATGTTCATGTAGCATCCACAACTCTAGAACTAATAGACTATCAGATTAAAGAAAGAGAAGAGAAGAGAAGAGAAGAAAAACTAGTTAGAGGGCTCCTTCAAGCGCAGTTTGTGTTTCCGTACGTGAATTCTCCTTCCAAGTATGTTAGATCACCTTCAAATTAGGTTTATAACCCCTTTTATATGAGTTGGGACCATGTAGGGCCGAAATAACCTCGTCCTTGGTAAAATAGTAAAAATCCTGCAATACAACGTCCAGACCAGCACTTTGCGCTGGCAGCAAAAATGGTTAAGCATAACATGACTGAGTGTAAAAAAATGATAAATCAACGTAGTGAGGAAATAGCAGTAAAAAGACCCCAAGGGGTCTAAACAAGTCGGCGGAAGGCCCCAAACATAGCAATAGTTTTTTTTAACACAATTGAACATATGACTTAAAGTAAAATACACAACTCAATAGTTGCTTTGGAAAGGACCAAGTTCAAATCCAAAAGTCAGTGCACGCTAGACACTCACCATCCGACATGTGCGCCACTCTAATAATAGTAAGAAAATATGAAGTCCGGGGTTTCATACCCTCATGACAAGATTTATAGCCATTACTTACCTCAACGGGGCCAAAATACTAATCTGCGATGCTCTTGCCCCTCGAATCGGCTCCTGATTGCTCCAAATCTAACCAAAACCAGAGTAACATCATCAATATACGCCAAAGGAACAAACCCAATCGAAATTTATCAATTTTTAGGCAAAATTCCCGAAATTGGCCAAACCTGAGCCCCGGGCCCACATCACAAGAATCCCTATCCTTTCCCGAGTCTACACATATAAAATGCATCAAAATCCGGCAACAAACAACCCCTAAATTCATTAATTACAAGTATCAATTTCCCAAGCCCTAAACCCTCAATTTATGTCATTTAATCCACAAATTCAAAGCCTAATCCGTCACATAATAACATAGAAACGAGTTTATAGTCCGATAAACTTACCTCCACAGAAGACTCTAGAAATCCTCCTTCAAACTGCTCCCAAATTGGCTCAGCCCGCATGCAAAAATGAACAAAAATATCAAAATTTTGCGGAGGCACATATTTATACCTCCTGCCCAGTTAATCCGCACATGCGGCCCATGCTTCGCACCTGCGGACCCGCACCTGCTGTCCGAGGATTGCACCTGCGCAATTCCATTAAAAGTCCAATCTCACATATGCGGTGCCTTACCCGAACCCGAGGCTTCGCAGATGCAGCCCATGCCTCGCACCTGCGACTTCCTCCAATCTGACCTCTTTTCGCACCCGAAAGGACCATCGCACCTGCAGCTCTCCATCCGTAGGTGCGCCCACACCAGTAAAATGACACCAACAACAACTTTGCTGTAATTTCCTAAGTCCAAACCTGTGTTAACCATCCGAAATCAATCCCGAGCCACTCGGGACCCCAACTAAACATACCAACACATCCTATAACCTCATTCGAATTTTATCGAGCCTTCGAAACACCAAAATCAACACTAAAACACCAAAATCACATCAAATTCAAGCCTATGAATCTAAAACTTCTAAATTTCACCAAGGATGCCGAACCATCCAAAACACATCCGATTAACCTAAACATTTGTGCACATATCCCAAATGACATTACGAACCTGCTCCAACTTACGGAATTCCATTCCGACCTCGATAGCCTATTTTTCCCTGCCGACTGGAAATCGCCAAAAACTAAATTTCGCCAATTCAAGCCTAATTCTACACCGGACATCAAAACTTCATTCCGAGCACACTCCTAAGTCCCAAATCACCTAACGAAGCTATTCGGGCCATAAAATCTACATTCCCAGGCCGTTTACCATTAAGTGAACTCCTAGTTGACTTTTGCAGCTATTAAGCCAATTTAAGAGACGAAGTGTCTCAGTTCTCACCACGACCACTCCGAAACCGAAGCAACCGACCCAATACAACATAAATAGGCTAAGAAACATATGATAAAGAAGAAATGGCAGAAACAGGTCTAATCTCACGGAACAACCGATCGAGTCGTTACAATAATACAAGCTTTAAACTACAATGGTAATGTAGCATCCACAACGCTCGAACTAATAGACTATCAGATTAAAGAAAGAGAAAATAAGAGAAGAAAAACTAGTTAGAGGCCTCCTTCAAGCATAGTTTGTGTTTCCGTACGTGAATTCTCCTTCCAAGTATGTTAGATCACCTTAGTTTATAACCCCTTTTATATGAGTTGGGACCATACAGGGCCGAAATAACCTCGTCCCATGTAAAATAGTAAAAATCGTGCAATATAACGTCTAGACCAGCACCTCGCGCTCGCAACAAAAATGGTTAAGCATAACATGACTGTGTGTAAATCATAAATCAACGTAGTGAGGAAATAGCAGTAAAAAGACCCCAAGGGGTCTAGACAAGTTGGCGCAAGGTCCCAAACATAGAAATAGTTTTTTTTAACACAATTGAACATATGAAAAAGTCAGTGCACGCGGAAAAGACCAAGTCCAAATGAAAAAGTCAGTGCACGCCACACACTCTCCATCCGACATGTGCGCCACTCTGATAATAGTGACAAAATAAAAGTCCGGGATTTCATACCCTCTGGACAATATTTATAGCCATTATTTACCTCAACCGGGCCAAAATAATTATATATGATGCTCTTGCCCCTCGAATCGGCTCCTAATTGCTCCGAATCTAACCAAAACCAAATTAACATCATCAGTATACGCTAAAGGAACAAACCCAATCGAAAGCAATCAATTTTTAGGCAAAATTCCCTGAATTGGCCAAACCCGAGCCCCGAGCCCACGTCTCAAAATTTGATAAAAATTGCGTCACAAGAATCCCTATCCTTTCCCGAGTCTACCCATGTAAAATGCATCAAAATCAGGCCACAAACAACCCCTAAATTCGTTAATTACAAGTTTCAATTTCCCAAGCCCAAACCCCCAATTTATGCCATTTAATCCACAAATTCAAGCCTAATCTGTCACATAATAACATAGCAACGAGTTTATAGTCCGATAAACTTACCTCCATAGAAGACTGTCGAAATCCTCATTCAAGTAGCTCCCAAATTAGCTCAACCCGCATGCAAAACTGAAGAAAAATACCAAAATTTCGTGGAGGCACATATTTACACCTCCTGCCCAGTTAATCCGCACCTGCGACCCATGCTTCGCACCTGCCGATCCGCACCTGCGGTCCCAGGTGCGCGCCTGCGCAATTCCACTAAAAGTCCAATCTTACACCTGCGGTGCCTCACCCGCACATGCGGCTTCGCAGGTGCGGCCCATGCCTCGCACCTGCGACTTCCTCTAGCCTGACCTCTTTTCGCACCTACGGCTCCCCATTCGCAGGTGCAGCTACACTAGTAAAATGACACCAGCATCAGCTTTGCTGCAATTTCCTAAGTCCAAACCTCTATTAACCATCAGAAATCAATCCCAAGCCCCTCGGGACCCCAACCAAAACGTACTAACACATCCCATAACCCCATTCGAACTTAGTTGAGCCTTCGAAACACCAAAAACTATACAAAAACATCAAAATAACATCAAATTCAAGCCTATGAACTTTGAAACTTCTAAATTTCACCAAGGATGCCGAAACAATCCAAAACACATCTGATTGACTTAAAAATTTGTGCACCTATCCAAAATGACATTATGAACCTGCTCCAACTTATGAAATTCCATTCTGACCCCGATAGGCCATTTTTCCCTGCCAACTAGAAATCGCCAAAAACTAACTTTTGCCAATTTAACCCTAATTTTACAGCGGACATCAAAACTTCATTCCAAGCACACTCATAGTACCAAATCACCTAACGAAGCTATCCGAGCCATCAAATCTACATTCCGAGGCCGTTTACCAATAAGTCAACTCCCAATTGACTTTTCCAACTATTAAGCCAATTTAAGAGACTAAGTCTCTCAGTTCTCACCACGACCACTCCCAACCCGAACAAACTGACCCAATACAACATAAATAGGCTAAGGAACATATGATAAATCATAAATGAGGGAAATGGGGCTATTATAACGGAACGACCGGTCGGGTCGTTACAACAATACAAGTTTCAAACTACAATGTTCATGTAGCATCCACAACTCTAGAACTAATAGACTGTCTTAAAGAAAGAGAAGAGAAGAGAAGAGAAGATAAGAGAAGAGAAGAGAAGAGAAGAGAAGAAAACTAGTTAGAGGCCTCCTTCATGCGTAGTTTGTTTTTCCGTACGTGAATTCTCCTTCCAAGTATGTTAAATCACCTTCAAATTAGGTTTATAACCCCTTTTATATGAGTTGGGACCGTGTAGGTCAAAAATAACCTCGTCCCAGGTAAAATAATAAATATCCTGCAATACAACGTCAAGACCAGTACCTTGCGTTGGCAGCAAAATCGGTTAAGCATAACATGACTGAGTGTAAATCGTAAATCAACGTAGTGGGGAAATAGCAGTAAAAGACCCTAAGGGGTATAAACAAGTCGGCGAAAGGCCCCAAACATAACAATATTTTTTTAACACAATTGAACATATGATTTATAGTAAAATACGCAACTCAATAGTTGTCACAGAAAAGACCAAGTCCAAATCCAAAAGTCAGTGCACGCCACACACTCGCCATCCGACATTTGCGCCACTCTGATAATAGTGAGAAAATACGAAGTCTGGGGTTTCATACTGTCACGACCCCAAATCCAGGCCAGACGTGATGACACCTATCATGAAACTAGGCCAGCCAAAACTTCACTCAAATCATAATAAACTCCCATTTACCTCTTACTGTATCAATTACCCATAATTCCTTTAAACATTTATAAAACAGTTAAATCTATGGTGAACATTAAATACAATCCCCCGAGAACCCGAAGTCACTAGTCATGAGCATCTACATAGATATACAACTCAACGAAAATAAATTCTATATTATTAAACAAGAGAGGGAGCAGTACTGCGGACACATGCAGCTACCTCGCAAATATCCGAGAATCCTTGGAACAGATAAACAACTAACCCTGCCCTAACACCTGAATCTGCACACAAGGTGCAGGGAGTAATGTGAGTACGCCAACTTAGTAGTAATGAAAATAAATCAAGTCTGAGCAGCAAGAAACACATAAAATCAATGTCATCAAATCACAAGAGGGACAACCTTTCTTTTCAACAGTATAACATAGATATGTGAAATCATCATGCCTTAAAATCATCTTCAGAAAAATCCTTTAAAGAATGCATATGTTTAACAACTTCAAACCGAAAGATTTAGTATGCAAATGAAAGTAGTAAAATCATAAGTAGCCCCTCGGGCAAAAACATGTATTAAATCAGCCCCTCGGGCATGCCTCATAGTCACTCAACACCTCACAATCGCTCATGCCTCCCAATCACTCGTCACTCGTCCTCCCAATCACTCGGCACACGGAGCACACACTAGGGGTGTGTACAGACTCCAAAGGGGCTCCTTCAGCCCAAGCGCGAATATCACTCAGCACCTCACCATCACTCTTGGATCTCGGCCACACTCATCACCTCACCATTACTCTTGGCCCTAGGCCACACTCAGCAGAACCACTCGAAAGGCCCCTCGGGCGAATTCGTAAAACAGGATACTCAACGCAAAACATCAGTTCAAATCTCAAAGTGGTGTAAATCATGCTGAGTTTCGAAAAATGGTATGCACAATGATGATGAGTGAAATCATCAACAAATAGTGAGGAAAAACAACAGTAAAAAGCCCCCAAGGGGTCTAAACAGATTGGCACGAGGCCCCAAAGACGGCGTATATCCCAAATATTTCAACAATCTTTAGAGTACGATTTAACATAAGGTTTTGAGTAAATATGCAACTCATTAGTTGTCACGGAGAGGACCTAGTCAAATCCAAAAATCACTACGCCCACATACTCGACATCCGATATGCGCGCCTTTCAAAAATCAGTGAGAAATATGCAGTCTGGGGTTCCATACCTTCAAGACAAGATTTATAACCATTACTTACCTCTACCGGGCCACAACACTAATCCGCAATGATTTCCCCTCAAATTGGCTCCCGACTGCTCCGAATCTAGCCAAAACTAGTTTAACATCATCAATATATATCAAAGGAACTCAGCCCAATCAAAAATTATCAAATTATACAAGAATCTCGAAATTCAGCCAAACCCGAGCCCCGGGCCCACGTCTCGGAATCTGATAAATTTTACATCACAAGAATCCTCATTCCCTTACGAGTCTACCCATACCAAATTTACCAAAATCCGACCTCAATTTCCCACTCAACGCACCAAAAGGATTTTCCAAATTTTCCTCCCATTTTTCAAACTTTTCTTACTTTAATTCTTCAAATACATGCCAAGTCCGAATCTAAATAGCATAGAAATGAAGGTAATAACCCGAGAACTTCACTTCACTGAAGAATCACGAATCCCCTCTCCAATTTGCCTTCAAAGGAGCTCCTCTCGCATGCAAAAATGGTGAAATGAAATGAATTTCACGGATGTGTCTTATATACTGTTCCTGCCAGCATTTCCGCACCTGCAAACATTTATCCGCACCTGCGGAATACTTCATAACGGACAAAATTTCGCACCTGCGGATAATCTTCCGCACCTGCGACTTCGCAGGTGCAGCAAAAACTTTGCACCTGCAGAAAATCCCCTGCCTAGCCTTTTTCGCACCTGTGCACTGCCATTCGCACCTGCGACATCGCACCTGTGGCTCTCTTACCGCAGGTGCAGTCAACACCAGAACTTCACACCAACAACTATTTTCTAAGATTTTTAAAATTTCAAAACCTCACCAACTATCCGAAGTCAATCCCGATCCCCTCGGGGCCCCAACCAAACATACCAACACACCCCATAGCATTACTCCAACTTAGTCGAGCCTTCGAAACTCCATAAACAATACAAAACCAACCAAAACACCTCCGATTGACCTGAAATTTTGCAGCACATGCAAAATGACATTACGAACCTGTTCCAACTTTCGGAATTCCATTCCGACCTCGATAGCCTATTTTCCACTACCGACAGGAAATCATCAAAAACTAACTTTCGCCAATTCAAGCCTAATTCTACACCGGACATCACAAAAATATTCTGAACACACTCCTAAGTCCCAAATCACCTAACGACGCTATCCGAGCCATAAAATCCGCATTTCGAGATTGTTTACCAATAAGTCAGCTCTCAGTTGACTTTCTCAAATATTAAGCTACCTTGAGAGACTAATTGCCTCAATGCTCACCATGACCACTCAGAACCGAACCAACCGACCCAACACACATAAATGAAGCTGAACCATATAAAATGAAGTAGAAATGGGGGAAACGGGGCTAAACTCTTGGAACGACCGGCCGGGTCGTTACACATACCCTAAGGACAAGATTTATAGCCATTACTTACCTCAACCGGACCAAAATACTAATATGCGATGCTCTTGCCCCTCGAATCGGCTCCCGATTTCTCCAAATCTAACCAAAACCAGATTAACATAATCAATATACGCTAAAGGAACAAACCCAATCGAAAGTTATCAATTTTTAGGCAAAATTCCCGAAATTGGCCAAACCTGAGCCCTGGGCCCACGTCTCGAAATTTTATAAAAATTGCGTCACAAGAATCCCTATCCATTCCCCAGTCTACACATATAAAATGCATCAAAATCCAGCCACAAATAACCCCTAAATTCCTTAATTACTAGTCTCAATTTCCCAAGCCCTAAACCCCCAATTTATGCCATTTAATCCATAAATTCCAAGCCTAATCCATCACATAATAACATAGAAATGAGTTGATAGTCCGAGAAACTTACCTCCACAGAAGACTCTCGAAATCCTCCATCAAATTGCTCCAAAATTGGCTCAAACCGCATGAAAAAAATTAAGATAAATGCCAAAATTTCACGGAGGCACATATTTATACCTACTGCCTAGTTAATCCACACCAGCGGCCCATACTACGCACCTGCAGTCCCGCACCTGCGTAATTCCACTAAAAGGCCATCGTACATGCGACTCCCCATCCGCAGGTGCGGCCACACCAGTAAAATGATGCCAGCAGCAGCTTTGCTGCAATTTCCATAGTCCAAACCTCTGCTAACCATCCGAAATCATTCCCGAGCCCCTCGGGACCGCAACCAAACATACCAACACATCCCATAACCTCATTCGAACTTAGTCAATCCTTCAAAACACTAAAAACAACACAAAAACACCAAAATCACATCAAATTCAATCCTATGAACTTTGAAACTTCTAAATTTCACCAAGGATGCCGAAACCATCCAAAACATATCCGATTAACCTGAAAGTTTGCGCACATATCAAAAATGACATTACGAACCTGATCCAACTTACAGAATTCCATTCCGACCCTAATAGCCTATTTTTCCCTGCCGACCGGAAATTGACAAAAACTAACTTTCGCCAATTCAAGCATAATTCTACAACGGACATCAAAACATCATTCTGGGCACACTCCTAAGTCCCAAATCACATAACGAGGCTATCCGAGCCATAAAATCTACATTCCGAGGCTGTTTACCTATAAGTCAATTCTCATTTTACTTTTCCCACTATTAAGCCAATTTAAGAGACTAAGTGTCTTATTTCTCACCACGACCACTCCGAACCCGAACCAACCGACCCAATACAACATAAATAGGCTAAGCAACATATGATAAAGTAGAAATGGGGGAAACAGGGCTAATCTCACGGAAAGACCGATCGGGTCGTTACGACAATACAAGCTTCAAACTACATTGTTCATGTAACATCCACAACTCTAGAACTAATAGACTATCAGATTAAAGAAAGAGAAGAGAAGAGAAAAAAAACTAGTTACAGGCCTCCTTCAAGTGTAGTTTGTGT
This sequence comes from Nicotiana paniculata, assembly GCA_005239505.1. Lineage (NCBI taxonomy): Eukaryota > Viridiplantae > Streptophyta > Magnoliopsida > Solanales > Solanaceae > Nicotiana > Nicotiana paniculata. The sequence continues at coordinate 141,399 of ML313343.1, forward strand.
TTCCATACGTGAATTCTCCTTCCAAGTATGTTGGATCACCTTCAAATTAGGTTTATAACCCCTTTTATATGAGTTAGGACCGTGTAGGGCCAAAATAACCTCGTCCCAGGTAAAATAGTAAAAAACCTGCAATACAACATCCAGACCGGAACCTCGCGCTGGCAGCAAAAATGGTTAAGCATAACATGACTGAGTGTAAAATCATAAATAAACGTAGTGAGGAAATAGTAGTAAAAAGATCCTAAGGGGTCTAAACAAGTCGGCGCAAGGCCCCAAACATAGCAATAGTTTTTTTAACACAATTGAACATATGATTTAGAGTAAAATATGCAACTCAATAATTGACGCGGAAAGGACCAAGTCCAAATCAAAAAGACAGTGCACGCCACACACCCACCATCCGACATGTGCGCCACTCTAATACTAGTGAGAAAATACGAAGTCCGAGGTTTCATACCCTCAGAACAAGATTTATAGCCATTACTTACCTCAACCAGGCCAATATAATCTGCGATGCTCTTGACCCTTAAATCGGCTCCCGATTGCTCTGAATCTAACCAAAACCAGATTAACATCATCAATATATACTAAAGCAACAAACCCAATCGAAACCTATAAATTTTTAGCCAAAATTCCCGAAATTGGCTAAACTCGAGCCCCAGGCCCACGTCTCAGAATTTGATAAAAATCACGTCACAAGAATCCCTATCCTTTCCCGAGTCTACACATATAAAATGCATCAAAATCCGACCACAAACAACCACTAAATTCCTTAATTACAAGTCTCCATTTCCCAAGCACTAAACCCTCAACTTATACAATTTAATCCATAAATTCCAAGCCTAATGTAAAGACCCATAAAATTTTCTTGTTTAAGATAATGCCCGAATGACTCCCCGTGTTATTTTTATTGTGGATATTTTTAAAACGGACTTATTTTCAGTAAAAAGTACTGCGGAATTTGAAAGATGAATTTTTCCAGAAATTTGGGCGGTATGCGACGCACTATGCGATCGCATAACATGTATGCGGAACGCATAATGGCCGCATATATGGGAAGAATCACTGCCCAATTTGAGGACAACTATGCGGTCTGAAATGCGATCGCATGTTGGTTCTGCGGACCGCATAGTTGTCACATTCTTGCCTATTGATTTTGGCGAGGGAGGTTATGAGATACACTATGCGATCACATTACGTGTATACGGACCGCATACCTGCACAATGTGTTTTGAATTTTGGCCCATCTCGAGGGACATTCTGCGGTCGATTCTACGTACCGCATGTCAGGAATGCGATCGTATTCTTGAACGCATTCTTGTGTCGGGCTCCTATTTTTCTAATTTTAAAACCCAACCCTAGTTCATTAAAACACCCTTCCCCTTCATTTTTAACCATTTTATGAGCAAAATTAGAGAGAGGGGAGAGAGGGTTCTTGAGAGAGAAAGCTTCATATTTATCAATTGGATTTTCAAAGTCACTCAGGCCTGGAAATTTTGAGTAATCATCTTCTTCTTTATTCTAATAGGTAAGAATCCCCAACCCATTTCCATTGGTTTTCAGGTTTTAAACAAAAAAGGGACTCTCATGAATTGATTCTTAAAAATATAATTTGATACCTTGCATGCATGATCGTTAATGTCTATGATATAGTAAGAGGAAGTGGATTGGGATAAAATTCACAAAGAAGGGGTGGTAATCTAATGGGGTCGCCTAGCGTTTGATAAGATGCTTAAAAGAGTTCAAATTGTATGCATGATTTCCAATTCTGAGTTGAATATGTTTAATTGTGAACTAGATTGACGGTACTAGTCGGTCAAGTGATTTGTGAGTAAAAGTTAAAAAGGGATTTCGACCCCAGGTATGTATAGCTAACTTCAACCTTTGTATAATCCTCTTGTTGGGTCCGAGCATACGGTATGTGTATCTTGTTTGAAAATAGGTGAACTGATTGTTAAAATGTGGTGAGACGTAAGATATCTATTCTCTGATCGTCCTAGTAAAATGCTATACTATCGTGCTATATGAGATTGTGAAAAGTGGTTTGATGTGCCTATCGTATTATGTGGAAAGCTCGTAAATGCTCGAGGGTATCGATATGAAAGTATGTGTTGATGAATGAAGAAATGTCAATGTGCTCAAGTGTGGGAATGTATATAATGGCTAAAAACCGTGCGTGGTAAGTAATGAAAAAAGGGTATTGTGAAATGATGTAAATGAGTTGAACGATTATGGCAACACCGTGTACATGAATTACTACTTGGTAAGAGTCATTGTGCCTTGAGCTCAAATAGCGAATTGTTGATATGAACTTGTGTTCCTTGAAAGGAAGAATTCTTGTGATTTGATTATTTATGGTTGTTGTTACGAAATATGATTGTCAGGTGGGATTGGGTTGCGCGCCGCAACACAAAATAATAAGGATGATGGGTTGTGAGGTAATACGGGTTGACGAGGTAATAAGGGTGGCCGAGGTAATAAGGATGGAATGAGATAATTATCACTATTGAAATGAAAATCTATGGGACTTTTGAATATTTTGATATTAAAAGGGGAAAAGGAGAGAATGTGAAATTCTTTGATTTCGGTTTTTTCTTTCCACGTGCATTGATTGATTGCTTCTACTACTGTTTCTTACTTGTGTATTGTTGATTGTACGTGGGATAAAGTTTGTTCATACATACCAGTACTATTCCACAGTAGTAACGTCCCTTTTGCCGGGGGCGCTGCATTTTCTTATATGAATGTAGGTGGTTCTACAACAGGTAATTCAGCCCACCGTCACTAGTGCCTCCTCTCCTTTCCGTCAGTTGTTCTGGTGAGCCCCACTTCCTCCCGGGGCCACGTGTGACTCATGTCGCCTTATTTTGAGTTTATTGTGTAGTGCAAGGTATAGCCGGGGCCTTGTTGCCGGCATGTATTATATAAATCTTTTGTATTCGTAGAGGCTCCGTAGACACAATGTGGGTAGTGTACATATGTAATTTGGGTAAGTAATGGTACGGTTCAGAATCGTGCCACGTTGGTAAATGTTGTATGTATTTTGTAAGTATTTGGTATCATATGTTGGTAATGATAAAAAGTAGAAATGAATTCAAGTTGCAAGTTTATGCTTAAGTTATAAATGGATATTTCACATGAATAATGTATATTGAAATCATGGGGTAACGTGTGGGATAGGAAAGACAAATCAGGTTCTCTTGACTGGGTTGATTCGGTTAGGCGCCGGTCTCGTCCCTCGATTTTGGGGCGTGACAAACTTGGTATCAGTGCCTAAGATTTTAAAAGTGTCCTAGGATGTTTCAGAGCCGTGTCTAGTAGAGCCCTTCTTATCGGTGTGTTGTCGACCACATCTATAATTAGGGGGCTACATGGACATTTAGGACACACCCTTTTCATTGTTATTATATACATGTGGTGAAGTGGAAAGTGAAAATATCCTTGTCTAACTCGTGCATTGTTCTGAAATTTTCAGTAATGGCACCAAAGAAGAGAGCTCGACTCAGCCTAGAGGCCAATGCCACCCCAAGCATGGCTGTGAATTCTGTACTCGATGGTGCGGGTGAGGGCGAATCCTTGACGTTGAATCCACCTGGCATTTTTGTTCCAGACCAGAGTGTTCCTATTCCTGCTGCGGCGGAGTGTGTTGCAACCCCTTCCGCCGATATTCCTGATCCTTCTTCGGTTCCAGCTTCAGGTCCCGGTAGTTCCGATGGGACCTCAGGGGAGCTATTCATATGCTGACTCAGTTAGTGGCCGCTCAGGCCCAAAGATCTCATGCTGCCCCTACGCCCTCTAGCGGACAGGGAGATTTTTCCGGTTCTAGAGTCAACCAGTTCTTGCAGTTGGCCCCCCTAGAGTTCTCAGGTAATGATCCGGAGGCCGATCCGCAGGATTATCTAGATGAGATGTGCAAGACGTTTCGGGTTATGAAGGATATAGAGACATAGGGGGTTGAGTTAGCATCTTACAGGCTGAGGGGAGCAGCGTATTCATGGTTCGAGATATGGGAGAATTCCCGTGGGGAGGGATGTCCTCTGGCGAGATGGGATGAGTTCGTTGATGCTTTCATGGATCACTTCTTGCCTGCCAAGGCCATGGCAGCCCGTACTATGGAGTTTGAGGTTCTTAAGCAGGGTAATATGAGTGTGTGGGAGTACCACATGGAGTTCGTGAGGTTGTCCAAGTACGCTCCTCAGTTGGTGTCGACTATGGGTGCCAGAGTTTGATGGTTTGTTCAGGGCCTCAGTCCCTTGGTTGTGAATGAAGCTGCTACAGCCGCCTTGCACTTAGACATGAATTATGGTAAGATAGTGGGATTCGCACAGGCCACGGAGGCTATAAAATTGAAGATAAGGTCGGAGAGGGAGAGTACTAGCAGGGCCCGGTCATCGGGCCACTCGGGGAGTTCAGTTGGAGGAGGGAGACTAGTTTAGGGGAGAGGACCATCAGGGCCATCCCAGTCTTATGCTCAGTCCTCATCCAGTGCACTGCCATCAGTGCACCGTTATCAGCAGAGCAGTCGCTGGGGACCAGGATCAGACAGTAGGAGACCCCATCAGTCCAGTCGTCTAGGAGAGAGGTTCCAGCAGCAGAGGAGGGATCCATGCCTTAAGTGTGAGAGGTTCCATACCAATCCTTGTTACCTGGATATCCTGGTATGCTACGGGTATGGGGTGAGAGGTCATATTCGGCGGGATTTCCGTGCGCCCAATAAGGGTATGAGTAGTGGTTTTGCTCAGCCGTCCGGTTCTTCAGTCGTCGCATCTTCAGTACGTCCTCTAGCTCCAGTAGGTCATGGTGCAGTTAGAGGCGGAGTGCGAGGTAGAGGTTGACACAGTCGCTTCTATGCTTTGAGTGGTCGCTAGAGTGCGGAGGCTTCCCCAGATGTTATTACAAGTATTCTTACTGTTCAAGCACTTGGTGTTTATGCTCTTATTGATCCGGGGTCCTCTTTGTCATATGTTACCCTATTTATTGCTTCAACTTTTGGGATAGAACCCGAACAACTTCATGAGCTGTTCTTTGTGTCGACTCCTGTTGGTGATTCCATTACATCCGCACGAGTTTATAGGAACTGTGTTGTCACGGTTTGTGGTCGAGATACCACAACCGATCTTATCGAACTTGGGATGGTTGATTTATATGTTATCATGGGAATGGATTGGCTTTACTCGTGCTTTGCTAAACTCGACTGCCGAACGAGAATTATTAGACTAGAGTTTCCTAATAAGTCAGTTACTGAGTGGAAAGGGTATGGTGTGGTGCCAAAAGGTAGGTTTATTTCCTACCTTAAGGCCTCGAAGATGATTAAAAAGGGGTGTGTCTATCATTTGGTCCGGGTTGCGGACACCACCTCAGAAGTGTCAGCCACCGAGTTTGTCCCAGTCATGAATGAGTTTCTTGAAGTATTTCTGGACGAGCTTCCAGGGATTCTGCCAGATAGGGAGATCGATTTCGGGATTGATGTATTGCCAGATACGTAGCCAATATCTATTCAACCATACAGAATGGCGCCAATAGAGTTGAGGGAGTTAAAAGAGCAGTTGAAAGACTTATTAGAGAAGGGGTTAATTCGGCCGAGTGTGTCACCGTGGGGCGCTCCAATTCTTTTCGTCAGGAAGAAGGATGGGTCGCTTGAGATGTGTATTGATTGTCCGCAGCTCAACAAAGTCACTATAAAAAATCAGTACCCATTGCCTCAGATAGATGATTTGTTCGACCAATTGCACGGTGCGAGGTTTTTCTCCAGAATTGATTTACGGTCGGGGTATCACTAGTTGAAGATCAGAGAGCATGATATTCCTAAGACAACCTTTAGAACTCGTTATGGCCATTTTGAATTTTTGGTAATGTTCTTTGGACTGACTAATGCTCCAGTGGCTTTCATGGATCTTATGAATCGGGTTTCAAACTGTTTTTTGACTCCGTCATGATTGTTTTTATTGATGACATCCTTGTCTACTCGCAGAGTCGGGAGGATCATGCTAATCACCTCAAGGCAGTTCTGTAGACTCTTCATCAGCACCAATTGTATGCCAAGTTTTCAAAAAGAATTTTGGTTGGAGTCAGTCGCATTTTTGGGTCATGTTGTTTCCAGAGAAGGGATTAAGGTTGATCCCCATGAAGATCACAGCAGTGAAGTATTGGTCTAGACCAAGGACCCCGATAGAGATTCGTAGTTTCTTGGGGCTAGATGGGTATTATCGGAGGTTTGTGGAGGGATTCTCTACCCTCGCCTCCAAATTGACTAAATTGACGCATAAAGCAATTAAGTTCCAATGGTCTGACACTTGCGAGAAGAGCTTTCCGGAGTTTAAATCAAGATTGACGTTGGCACCGGTGTTAACCTTGCCAGAGGGCACAAAGGAATTTGTGGTTTATTGTGATGCTTCAAGGGTTGGGTTGGGATCTGTGCTGATGCAACACGGGAAGGTTATGTAGCCTATGGTTCCAGTCAACTCAAGAATCACGAGAAGAATTATCCGACACATGATTTATAACTCGCGGCAGTTGTGTTTGCATTAAAAATCTGGCGGCATTATTTTTATGGGGTCCATGTGGACGTGTTCTCAGACCACAAGAGTCTCCAATATTTGTTCAAGAAGAAGGAGTTGAATTTAAGATGATGGTTAGAATTGCTTAAGGATTATGATATGAACATTTTGTACCATCCAGGGTAGGCGGCTGTGGTGGCCGACGCTCTCAGTCGAAAGTCTATGTGTAGTTTGGCTCATTTGAAAGTTTATCAGAGGCCTATAGCCCGGGAGATTTATCAATTTCCCAGTCTGGGGGTGTGTCTCGCGGCCTGAGACAATGGAAATATTATGGTGCATAATGGGTCACAATCATCACTTGTAGCGGAAGTCAAGGAAAAGCAGTATATGGATCCAACATTGGCGCAGTTGAAGGAGGCAGTTTTGAATAACAAGTTTTCGACATTCTCAATCGGTAGCGATGATGGTGCTTTACGGTTCCAGGGAAGGCTATATGTTCCTGATGTGGATAATCTTCGGGAGAGGGTGATGGCAGAAGCTCACACTTCCAGGTATTCCGTGCACCTAGGTTCTACGAAAATGTATCAAGATCTCCGACAAGTTTATTGGTGGAGCGGTATGAAGAGGGGTGTGGCAGAATTTTTATCTAAATGTCGGAATTGTCAACAGGTGAAGGCCGAGCATCAGGGGCCTGGTGGGTTAACTCAGCTTATGGAAATTCCAATGTGGAAATAGGAAATGATCAAAATGGATTTAGTGGTAGGGTAACTCTCACTCAGCGCAAGTTTGACTCGATTTGGTGACAGTGGATGGACTCACGATATCAGCTCATTCATGCCAGTCAAGTCCATCGATACTGCAGAATAGTACATTCAATTGTATATCAAGGAAATAGTCAGGCTTCATGATACTCCAATTTCTATTTTCTCAGATCAATGAGCCTAGTTCACGACTAATTGTTGGAGGAAATTTCAACAAGGTTCGGGTACTCAGGAAAATCTCAGCACGACTTTTCATCCGCAGTCTGATTGTCAGGCAGAGCAGACTATTCAGACGCTTGAAGATATGTTACGGGCTTGTGTGTTGTACTTCAAAGGTAGTCGGGATGGTCATTTACCACTTATCGAATTTGCTTACAATAACAGCTTTCACGCTAGTATTCAGATGGCCCTATTTGAGGCATTGTAGGGAAGAAGGTGTAGATCTCCGACTGGGTGGTTCGAGGTTGGTGAAGCAAAATTTTTAGGGCCAGATCTTGTGCACCAGGCGTTGGAAAAGTTAGAGTCATTCAAGAGAGGATGAAAACCACTCAGAGCCGTCAAAAATCCTATGCGGACGTTCGTCGAAGAGATTGGAATTCTAAGTAGATGATTGGGTATTCTTGAAGGTATCTCCCATGAAGGGAGTGATGCGGTTTGGGAGGAAAGGGAAATTGAGCCCAAGGTATGTCGGGCCATATCGGATTGCTCAAAGGATAGGACAAGTGGCTTATAGGTTGGAATTACCGTTTGATTTGTCATTAGTGCACCCGGTATTCGACGTGTCTATGTTGAAGAAAGTGGTTGGAGATCCATCAGTCATCGTGCCAGTTGAGACTATTGAGTTTAATGAAGAACTGTCGTATGAAGAGGTTCCGGTTTCTATTCTTATTAGACAAGTCCGTAGATTGAGGAACAAAGAAATTGCTTCAGTTAAAGTATTGTGGCGAAGTCAGCACGTTGAGGAAGCCACGTGGGAAGCGTATAATGAGATGAAAGAGAAATATCCCCATTTGTTTGAATAAGTCTAGTAGTGTTCGTCCGAACTATCATTTCTAAACAAGTTATATTTTATGTTCAGTTTTGTGCAAAAGCACCCCATCTTCCCCTAATTGCCTTATTTTTGTAATTTACCAATGCGTGCTGAAACAGAACCCGTTGTTACTATTTGGGTAGTGTGCAACCCTTGAAGTAAATGAATGTTTTGTGGAACGTATGCGTTAGGCAAGTAATTAATAGTAACGTAGGTTGGTAATGATTAATTGAAATGAATATGGTATATTGAGGTGATTGGGTTATATGAGACTCATTAAAATGACCAAGTTATGTGCAAGAATGTAAATCATGTGAAAATTTGTGGTATAAGAAGAAGGAGCTATGTGTAGTTGACAAAATGATTGAATATTTTAAAATTGTTGAGGTAACGATGTTGTGTGTGAGTTATTGGGTGATTAAAAGTGTGTAATGGTGCTTGGAAATGTGTTTTGGGGGCCCTCTGATAGGTGGGTAGGTCTAATTACAAAGGGAACTCTTGCGAAAGTTTTCTGAAATATTGGAGTTAGTGAAAATCTGGAAGTTTGCATATCATGCTTTCAAAACTAATTGATTTCCAAAATCCTCATTCGAGGACGAATGATTTTTAAAGGGGGGAGGATGTAAAGACCCGAAAAATTTTCTTGTTTAAAATAATGTCCGAATGAGTCCCCGAGTTATTTTTATTGTGGAGATTTTTAAAACGGACCTAGTTTGAGTAAAAAGTACCCCGGAATTTGAAAGATGAATTTTTCCATAAATTTGGGTGTTATGCGACACACTATGAGATCACATAACGTGTATGCGGACCTCATAATGGTCGCATACATAGGCAGAATCACTGCCCAATTTGAGGACAACTATGCAGTCCAAAATACGATCGCATGTTGGTTCTGCGGACTGCATAGTTGTCGCATTCTTGCCCATTGATTTTGGTGAGAGAGGTTATGCGACGCACTATGCGATCGCATAACGTGTATGCAGAACGCATAGTGGTCGCATACATGCACAATGTGTTTTGAATTTTGGCCCATCTTGAGGGCCATTCTACGGACCGCATGTCAGGAATGCCATCACATTCCTGACCACATCCTTGTGTTGGGCTCCTATTTTTCTAATTTTAAAAACCGACCCTAGTTCATTAAAACACCCCTACCCTTCATTTTTAACCATTTTCTGAACAAAATTAGAGAGAGGGGAGAGAAGGTTCTTGAGAGAGAAAGCTTCATCTTTATCAATTGGGTTTTCAAAGTCACTCAGGCCTGGAAATTTCGAGTAATCATCTTCTTCTTCATTCTAACAGGTAAGAATCCCCAACCCCTTTCCATTGGTTTTCAGGTTTTAAACAAAAAAGGGACTCTCATGAATTGATTCTTGAAAATATAATTTGATACCTTGCATGCATGATCACTAATGTCCATGATCTAGTAAGATGAAGTGGGTTGGGGTAAAATTCACAAAGAAGGGGTGGTAATCTAATGGGGTCAACTAGCGTTCGATAAGATTCTTAAAAGAGTTCAAATTGTATGCATGATTTCCAATTTTGAGTTGAATATGTTTAATTGTGAACTAGATTGATGGTACTAGTCGGTTCAGAGATTTGTGAGTAAAAGTTAAAAAGGGATTTCTACCCCAGGTATGTATGGCTAACTTTAACCTTTGTATAATCCTCTTGTTGGGTCCGAGCATACGGTATGTGTATCTTCTTTGAAAATATGTGAATTTATTTTTCAAATATGTTGAGACGTAAGATATCTATACTCTGATCGTCCTAGTTGAATGCTATACTACCGTTCTATATGAGAATGTGAAAAGTGGTCTGATGTGCCTATCTTATTATGTGCAAAGCTCATAAATGCTCGAGGGTATCGATATGAAAGTATGTATTGATGAATGAAGAAATGTTAATGTGCCCAAGTGTTGGAATGTATATAATGGCTAAAAACCGTGCGTGATAAGTAATAAAAAAGGGGTATTGTGAAATGATGTAAATGGGTTGAACGATTATGGAAACACTGTGTACATGAATTACTGCTTGGTGAGAGTCATTGTGCCTTGAGATCAAATATGGAATTGTTAATATGAACTTGTGTTCCTTGAAAGGAAGAATTCTTGTGATTTGATTGTTTGTGGTTGTTGTTACGAACTATGATTGTTAGCCGGGGGTTGCGCGCGGCAACATGACATAATAAGGATGATGGGTTGTGAGGTAATAAGGGTGGCCGAGGTAATAAGGATGGAATGTGATCATTATCCCTATTGAAATGAAAATCTATGGGACTTTTGAATATGGTGATGTTGAAAGGGGAAACAGATAGATTGTGAAATTCGTTGATTACGGTTGCTTCTTTCCACGTGCATTGATTGATTGGTTCTATTACTGTTTCTTACTTGTATTTTATTGATTGTACATGGGATAAAGTTTGTTCATACATACTAGTACTATTCCACAGTACTAACGTCCCTTTTGCCGGGGGCGCTATATTTTCTTATATGAATGTAGGTGGTTCTACAGTAGGTAATTCAGCCCACTGTCAGTAGTGCCACCTCTCCTTTCCGTCAGTTGTTCTGGTGAGCCCCACTTCCTCCCGGGGCCACGTGTGACTCATGTCGCCTTATTTTGAGTTTATTGTGTAATGTAAGGTATAGCCGGGGCCTTGTTGCCGGCATGTATTAAATAAATCCTTTGTCTTCGTAGAGGCTCCGTAGACACAATGTGGGTAGTGTACATATGTATTTTTGGTAAGTAATGTTACGGTTCGGAATCTTGATCCACATTGGTAAATTTTGTATGTATTTTATAAGTATTTGGCATCATATGTTGGTAATGATAAAAAGTAGAAATGAATTCAAGCTGCAAGTTTATGCTTAAGTTATAAATGACTATTTCATATGAATAATGTATATTGAAATCACGGGGTAACGAGTGGGATAGGAAAGGGAAATCAGGTTCGCTTGACCGGGTTTATTTGGTTAGGCGCCATTCTCGTCCCTCGATTTTTGGGCGTGACACCTAATCCGTCACATAATAACATAGAAATGAGTTTATAGTCCGAGAAACTTTCCTCCACAGAAGAATCTCGAAATCCTCCTTCAAATTTCTCCCAAATTGGCTCTTCCCGCATGCAAAAATGAAGAAAAATGCTAAAATTTCACGGAGGCACATATTTATAACTCCTGCCCAGTTAATCCGCACCTGCGGCCCATAATTCGCATCTGTAGTCCCAGGTGCGCACCTGCGCAATTCCACTAAAAGTCCAATCTCGCACCTGCAGTGCCTCACTCGCACCTGTTGCTTCGCAGGTGCGGCCCATGCCTCGCACCTTCGACTTCCTCCAGCCTGACCTCTTTTCGCACATGCGCAAGGACTATCGCACATGCGGCAATCGCACATGTGGCTCCCCATCCGCAGGTGCAGCCACACCAGTAAAATGACACCAGCAACAACTTTGCTGCAATTTCCTAAGTCTAAACCTCCTTTAATCATACAAAATCAATCCCGAGCCCCTCGGGACCCTAACCAAACATACCAACACATCCCATAACCTCATTCGAACTTAGTCGAACCTTCGAAACACTAGAAACAACACAAAAACACCAAAATCACATCAAATTCAAGCCTATGAACTTTTAAACTTCTAAATTTCACCAAGGATGTCGAAACCATCCAAAACACATCCGATTGACCTGAAAATTTGCACACATATCAAAAATTACATTACGAACCTGCTCAACTTATTGAATTCCATTATGACCCCGATAGCCTATTTTCCACTGCCGACCAGAAATTGCCAAAAACTGCCTTTCACCAATTCAAGCTTAATTCTACACCGAACATCAAAACTTCATTCTGAGCACACTCATAAGTCCCAAATCACCCAACGAGGCTATCGGACCCATAAAATCTATATTTCGAGGTTGTTTACCAATAAGTCAACTCCCAGTTAACTTTTCCAACTATTAAGCCAACTTAAGAGACTAAGTGTCTCAGTTCTCACCACGAACACTACGAACCCGTACCAACCAAACCAATACAACATACATAGGGTAAGAAACATATGATAAAGTAGAAATGGGGGAAACGGATCTAATCTCACGGAACGACCGGCCGAGTCGTTACAACAATACAAGCTTCAAACTACAATGTTCGTGTAGAATCCACAACTCTATAACTAATAGAATATCAGATTAAATAAAGAGAATAGAAGAGGAGGAAAACTAGTTAGAGGCCTCCTTCAAGCGTAGTTTGTGTTTCCGTACATGAATTCTCCTTTCAAGTATGTTCGATCACCTTCAAATTAGGTTTATAACCACTTTATATGAGTTGGGACCGTTTAGGGACGAAATATCCTCGTCCTAGTTAAAATAGTAAAAATCATGCTGTACAACGTCTAGACCAGCACCTCGTGCTGGTAGCAAAAATGGAATTTTCCTAGTTTCAATTTCTTTCTGCCAACCTTTCTCAATTTTCTTTACTTTATTAACTATCCAATCATTAGGTAATGATTAATCATCAAGTAATCATTATTTTATGATTGAAAATTTATTCTTTTTGCTCCAAAATTCCATCTTTCACTCTCCAATATACCTACATTATCAATTAACAACCAAGCTCAATTATCCAGCCAAGTTAGGCATATACAATTTAAAATACAATCAAATAATGGAAAAATGTAGAGTAAATAAGATTAAAATATATGAAATTATGCCCAACATCACCCCACAACACAGCAAATAGCTCAACATACAAAGCTCGACTAGGTCAAATTCGTGAATTTGCATAATTAAATGCAGAGTATAGTATGAGTACAACCAATCCCATGTACTCTATATTTATCATGTCTAACCTCGATGAGGTATTAGTGGAAAGAAATATCTATTATAGTCATTTAATAACCTTCCCATTTCATAAATATACAAGTACACAACAATAGTACAAAACTAAGCGTCAAATACAAGTATAACCAATCAGTGCAAAGAGAGATGATGCACACAAGTATTATGTCAATTTAATGGCTTACCATATAAAGAATATAGGTGTCTATCACAAATAAATAATCAAGATTTGCATATATAGAAGATATGCATAAACAACCATGTCAATGTGCACAGGTTAACATATAAAGAAAATATGTATCGTGCCTTCAGTTTCAAATCAGTAGAATATAGAGAAGATATGCATAAAGAGGCACGTATATATATGAGAACTAGCATATAGAGAAGATATGCTATAAAATCATGTATACACCCAAGGTGTTTTAAAATAGAAAAGAGATGCAAAAGTAAAACTCTGATCAAGTTTCCTAATACTGCGTGTACGTCATCAAGAGAGAAACATGAGCGGTTGAGCTTAGATGGATTTATCCTTATCAAGGATACACAGACAACTCATGTGTAATAATATAACAACCACACAGATGATTCATGTGATACAATAACTCAACCCCTATAGGACCACTCACGTGCATCCAATCTATAACGATCTGGTCGGTCATTTTGTGTATTTGAGGCCCATTTCCCTATTTGATGCTTCCTTTAGGTTTGTTTGTTGTTACGTGACTTGTGGGGATGGTTGGTTTGGTTTAGGGAAGGTTTTAAATTGAATAAGAACACTTTGTTCCTAGTTTGAAAGCTTAAGTTGGAAGTGTTGACCAAGTTTTTCTTTTATGTATTTGACCATGTATCAGAGTTTTGATAGCTTTGTTAGGTTCGGATAGTGATTTTGGAATTAAGGTGTATGCCTTGATTTGGATTTTGAGGTTCCTAGGTTAAATTGGCTCTAATTGGCGAAATTTGGAATTTTGAAGGTTTAAAAGTTCATCAGTTTGACCCATAGTTGATTTGGTGGTTATCGATGTTTGTTTATGATTTCGATACTTGAAATTGGTTCATATGGTGATTTATGACTTATGTGTAAAAAAATTTATCATTCTGAGTGCAGTTTGAATTGATATATGATTCGTGGTTTGATGTTATTTTATGTGATTTGCGGCCTCGAATATGTCCATGTAATGGTTATGGATCAATTAGTGTGATTCGACGGGGTCACTAGGGCCTCAGTTTGTTTCAGATGAGTTTTGAACCATTTTACTCATGTTTGGAGTTGCTGATTTCTTGTGTTGCGGTGTTCATCGCGATCGCGGAAGATGTGACGTGATCGTGGAGTGTGTTCTGGGCGAATTGTATTTGTGCTCTTTGCATTCGTGATGGGGCTTCCCTGTACGCGAAGCAATGATGGTTGTAGCTATCGAGTTCGCGTCGTGGATGTCACATTCATGTAAAATGGCAGGTTGGATGGTCATGTCAATCTTTTAGCCTTCACATTCCCGTGGGATGGATCGCGTTTGTGTAGTCTCATCAGTGGAAGACATCACATTCACGACCAGGTCCTCGTATTCGCGAATAAGGGAAAGCTGATGGCTAAGTTTGGTCTTCACGATTGCAAAGTTGGTCCCCCGATTGTCAAGTGTATAACGGGGTAGATTCATTAAATACTGTATTTCTAGGGTTTGAGTTATTTTATCACATTTTGAGATTGAGAGCTGGGATTTGGGCGATTTCGGAGGAGATTTTAACGATTTGGATTGTGGTAAGTACATTTTACTTGGATTTGATTATTATTCTCGATTCCAACCTTTATTTTAGCATCTAAATGATGAATATAGGTTATGAAAATTAAGGATTTTGGTAAAAACCTTTCTAAATGAAAAATGAGGATTAGAACCCCAATTAAGAGTCAAAATTGGATAAAACTTGTATTGTTGGATTTGTATTCGAATGGATGAAACCTATCCAGTTCTGGGAGGCGCGCCCGGGTTGACTTTTTGTTTTTGATGAAGAACGGAGATTTATTAATTTGAATTCATTTCTATAGCCGTGTTTGATATTATTGAGTTGTTTTTGGCTAGATTCGACTTATTCGGAGGCCGATTCTAGAGGCAATGGCTTTTTGGAGTATTGATTTGGCTTATTTGAGGTAAGTATCTTGCCTAACCTAGTGTGGGTGAATACCCCTAAGGATTTGTCTATAATAGCTTATTTGTTTTATGTGGAATTCAACGTGCATACGAGGTGACAAGTGTGTACATGGGTGCTATGTGTGGTTTGTGACCGGAATAGACCTTAGACTGTTAATATGCCTTAATTTGAGGATGTAAAATGTATATGAACCATGCTTAATCACTTTGTGGATATGTGATCATGATTCCTACACTTGTTTTTAGCCATAGTAATGCTTTATTTGTTAAATACCCATCCACACTTTATTATTTTACATGTCCTTGTGCACCTTGCTGATAAATTATGAACTCATATCCGTGGTAAAAACATTAGCATCATTGTTTGTGATTTTCTGACACATGTTGTTGAACGGATTGTTATGGTATTTGCTCGAGGTCTTTTCCATGTAAGCACGAGGTTTCTTGTGTGCGGGTTAGATTTATATGAGCACAAGGTATTTGTCGTATGAACATGAGGTCTTTGCGATTAGAGTGTGATTTTATTGTGGCACGAGGTGTTTGTCGTGCAAGTGTGAGTGATGTTAGCATAAGGTCTTTGTCCTGCGAGTGTGATTGGTATTGTGGAACAAGGTCTTTGTCGTTTTAGTGATAATGATAATATAGGTGGGAGGTGCCATATATGTGTATTTATATTTAATGACTTGTTGAAGCTAAACCATTTTTCTTGTTTTTAACTGTCATCACTTGTTCCGAGGATATTATTTATGTTTTTTTGTTACACTTTTTGTTGCCAGTCTTTTGATTTATTGCTCGTGTTATTTTTTACTAGTAAGTATCACATGACTTTAACCTCGTCACATTTCACCAAGGTTAGTCTTGACAGTTATTGGGTTTCGACCGTGGTGTATTTATACTATATTCTGCACATTTTGATGCAGATCCAGGTGTTGGAGGTAGCCGATCTAGGCCATGAGAGTTTCACATATTTTGAGGATTTGAGGTAGTTTCATTGGTCATCGCAGTCCTTCGAAGTCCTTTCCTACTTACTTATACTATCATTTTAATATCCGAAGCATATGTTATAGCTAGGGCAACTGCCAGAGCAGCAGCCGTGGAGCCGCCAGTAGCTCCAGTTGAGGATCATAAGACCTTGGCACACCTCATGAGTATGTTTTGGAGTTTGGCCTAGGCAGGATTGATTCCGGTTGCACTAACTAATTCACAAACTAGGGGAGGAGCTCAGACTCATTCCACCCGTACACCAAAGCAGTCGGCTGATGCTTATTAGATATTGATTGTTATACCGATATGAACAATAGTTGTACTTCATCCTGAGGTCGGGCAAGTTGCATCAATTGAGGAGTAGAAGTGGTTAGAGTGGTCCCAAAGGTATCGTCCTTCTCACTTTATTGTTGGGTCTTCTGAGGATGCATAGGGTTTCTTAGATCAAGATACTCATACCAGACAACCATCTTTTAGTGCAGCTTCTGCACGGGGTTCCCACAATGGTTATTCTAGTTGTCCAACACCGACTCAGTACTAGCAGCCACACGTGTAGATGGGTTGTTTTGAATGCGGTGATACTAGGCACCTTATTAGAGATTGTCCTAGACTTCGGAGGGGTGGACCACAGTAGGGTAGTCAAGTTATGGTTTTTCCTCCAGTTGCTACTCCACTTGCACATCCAGCTAGAGGTGGAGGACAGACGAGTAAGGGACGTCCTTGGGAGAGAGGTCAAGCCCATTGTTATGCTTTCCCTAGTACCGAGGATATTGCATCATATGCTATCATTACAGATATTGTTTTGGTCTATAATATAGATTCATCATTTTATTTTATCCAGGTTCTAGTTATTCGTATGTGTCATCCTATTTTGCATCGTATTTGGATATGTTTCGTAATTCTCTAGCTACTATTGTTTATGTGTCTACACCCATTGGTATTCTATTATGGTGGATTGTCTTTATCGCTCTTGTTTGGTCAATATTGGGGCCACGAGACTAGAGTTGATTTTTTAATGCTTAGTATGGTTGATTTTAATATGATTCTGGGCATGAATTGGTTATCTCCATATCATGCTAAGACCGTGACATTGGCTATGTTGGGGTTACTGTTGTTGGAGTGGAGAGGTTTCCTGTGTCATGTTCTTAGTAGGGTTGTGTATTATTTAAAGGCTCAACGGATGGTTGAGAAGGGGTGCTTAGCATACTTAGCCTTTGTGAGGGATGTTAGTGCTGATACTCCTACTATTGAGCCAATTCAAGTAGTTAGAGAGTTTCCAAATGTGTTTCTAGCAGGCCTACCAGGAAAGACACCTGATAGTGATATTGATTTTGGTATTGACTTGGTGTCGGGCACTCAGACCATATTTATTCCACTGAATCGCATGGCTCCAGTTGAGTTGAAGGAATTAAAGGAACAACTTTAGGAATTGCTTAATAAGGGTTTCATCAGACATAATGTGTCACTTTGAGTGCACCGGTACTATTTGTGAGGAAGAAAGATGATTCTATGAGTATGTGCATTGACTACAAGCAGTTGAACAAGATTACTATCAAGAACAAGTATCCATTTGTATATGGAAAAAATCGGGGATGTCCGATTTTAGAGCCTTTATGACATCCCAAGCCCGGTTTCGAGAGGTTCGAAGCACAGTCTGAGGCTCGACTCTGAATTACTCCCCTCGAGAGAGTATATTGAGGACTCACCACAGCATACCTCGAGACAGTATGAAAATTGATGACCGTCATGGAAAGGCGGGAAATTCCCAAGGGCACGTGGTTAGAGTTGACAAGGTCAGCAAGAATAGTACAAGTACGTACTAAGCCATTATACAACTATATAAATAACATATCCTTATAATGATTAGACATGTACTATGTTGGGATTCCCCCTCATCTATAAAGGGGACCCCTGTCACTTTGTAACACACATGAACATTTACTGCAATTGTTAAAAGCATTTTCATGGTAAACAGTTTGGCGCCCAGCGTGGGGCTAAAAATAATAGTGATTATTTTAGTGTTGTTTTTCTGAAACACAAATTATTTTTCACACTTTTTCTTGTCCAAGTATCTTTGATTCCAAGTCCAGAATGTCTAACTCAGTAAATGCACATGAAAACAATGGCCTTGAGTCCCATGGAGAGAACAATGCAGCACCCAAATCGCTGATGTACTGCCACAAAATCCTGAGGTAGTACAAGCATCACTCCCCGTCAATGTGGCCTCTTGCAATGCTATGCATATTGATGTAAGCTCTGACACCGACAAAGGTGTGCGTGAAGGTGACCAACACGAAGAGTAGATAACTATAGATTGGGAATAAAGAGAAGTTATCCTACAAGTAATTTTTGAGATGTTACAAGTGTAGCAAGTGGCTATTGCTCAGCTACAGAGCCAGCAGAAAACTCCAAGCACAGCAATACCGGAAACAGCTCCTCGAGTCGAGTAGGTACCTGAAAGATCAAACAATAATGGGTCATCAGCAGACACCGCTATTATGAAGATGATTGATTACCTCGCCAAGAGAATTGAATCGGGAGAAAAGAAGATAGAAGCTAACAACAAAAAAATAGAAACCTATAACACAAGGGTTGATCAGAACCCGGGTGCACCTCCGATTTTGATGGGGGTAGATTCAGAGAAGTTCGTGCAAAAACCATTTGCATCGAGTGTGGATCCGAAGACCATTACGAAGAAGTTCAGGATGCCCGATATCCCAAAGTACAATGGGACTACGGACCCAAATGAACATATTACCACTTATACTTGTGGTATAAAAGGGAATGACTCGAAGGATGACGAGATTGAGTCCGTCTTATTGAAGAAATTTGGAGAAACAATTTCAAAGGGGGCAATGATATGGTATTATAACCTACTAATGAACTCGATAGATTCGTTTGCCATGCTGGAAGATTCTTTTGTGAAGGCACATGCTTGTGCCATCAGGGTTGCTACAAGAAAGTTCGTCATCTTCAAAATTAAACAAAGGGAGAACGATATTTTAAGGGAGTTCGTATCTCGCTTTCAGATTGAGCAAATGGAATTACCACCAGTCTCCGATGACTGGGCAGTGCAGGCCTTTACTCAGGGCTTGAACGAACGAAGCTCGATAGCTTCGAAGTAGCTGAATAAAAATTTGATCGAACATCCACAACAGGTACCAATCAAAAATTAGGGTCGAGGACGACCAATTGGGAGCCCTCTCGGGTTTAGTGTACCCAAGCATGTTATTTGCTAAGGAATCCAGAAATCCAGAGAGAGAGCCAAGGCCGAGGAAGGAGAGGTATCAACCATATGTCGGAGATCGAAGAAACACTTCGGGACGGGACATACAGGCAGTCGAGACCAATGGAGGTGCCCTAGTTGTCGGAATGTAACTTTAACATCAATGACTCAGATGTCCTGTCATCCATAGGTAAGATCAAGTATACCAGGTGGCCGAAGCCCGTACAGTCAGATCCTTCCCAAAGGAACCCCAACTTAATATACAAATAGCGCGACATTCATGGTCGTAGGACCGAGGATTGTAGACAGTTTTGAGAAGAAGTAGCCCGATTGATCAGCAAAGGGCACATTCGGGAGTTCCTCAGCCATCGATCTAAGAATAAAATTTGAGAAAGGGAGACGAATAGGAAAAAAAAAAAGGAAGAACCGCAACATATCATTCACATGATCGTTGGAGGAATCGATGTCCCACAAGGGCCCGTGTTCTAACGGGAAAAAGTATCCATCACAAGGAAAAGTGAACTCGAGGATGATTTTACATTCGGTGAAGAAGATTTCAAGGCCTTGTCTCAGCCTCACAATGATGCACTGGTAATCTCTTTTCTTTTGAACAAAGTTCAAATTAAACGTGTGCTCGTGGATCCAGCTAGTTCTGCCAACATAATCATATCAAAAGTAGTGGAGCAGCTCGGATTGCTCAATCGGATCACACACGCCTCTCGAGTCCTCAATGGATTCAACATGGCGAGTCAGACAACGAAGGGGGAAATCATCCTCCCAATAAACAAGGCTGGTACAATTCGAGATACCAAGTTTCATGTCATCAAATGATTAAGTTCCCAACAAAAGGCGGTGTGAAGACAATGTATAGAGAGCAGCATGTAGCAAAGGAGATGTTCAAAATACACGACATGACATCAACATCGACATTTTCCGCTTCGGAGAAGTCAAAAGACAAGCGACCTGTGAATAGTTGATGGAGGATGATGAAGAAGACTTCATCACTCCTCGAGCCTCCGTTGCCCCCAAATAATCATACGCAACAAAGTCGACGGTCAATGAACTTGAACAGGGTGGTTTGATCGAGCATCTTCCAGACCGAAATGTATACCAGGGAATGGGATTAACCCCCGAACTCTGGAGAAAACTCATTCAATTCCTTATTAATAACAATGATTGCTTCGCTTGGTCCCATTTAGACATGACAGGGATCCCGCCGGAAGTAACCTCCCATCGACTAAGTGTCGACCCTAGGATCAAACCGATGAAACAAAAAAGGAGGCCTCAGTCCTAGGTAAAACATACATTCATCAAAGATGAGGTAACAAAACTCCTAAAAATAGGATCTGTTAGGGAAGTGAAATATCCATAATGGTTAGCTAATGTAGTAGTAGTACTCCCCAAATGGGAAATAAATTAATAATGTGCATGTATTACAAAGATCTGAACAAAGCATGCCCTAAGGACTCATTCCCATTGCCCAACATCTATTGCTTGATCGATGCCACGACCGGCCATGAAATCCTTACATTTCTCGACGCCTACTCCAGGTACAATCAGATCCAAATGAACCCGGAGGACAAGGAAAAAACTTCGTTCATCACGAAGTATGGTATATATTGTTATAATGTAATGACCTTCAAGCTAAAGAATGCGGGATCCACGTATCAACGCCTAGTGAATAAGATGTTCGAACATCAAATAGGCAAATCCATGGAAGTTTACATTGATGACATAATAGTTAACTCCCTGCGCACAGATGACCATTTGAATCCTTTGCAAGAAACATTTGATATCCTTAGAAGGTACAACATGATGCTCAACCCCGAGAAGTGCGCCTTCGGAGTTGGATCGGGAAAATATTTGGGATTCATGGTGTCGAACCGGGGAATCGAGATCAACCCCGACAAAATCAAGGACATCAAGAAAATCACTGGGGTAAACAACGTGAAAGCAGTACAATGGCTGATCGGGAGGATATCGGCTTTAGGCTGATTCATCTCGAGGTCATCAGATCGGAGCAACCACTTCTTCTACCTACTCAAGAAGAAAAACATTTTCGAGTGGACCTCGGATTTCCAACATGCCTTAGAAGAATTAAAGCAGTATCTCTCGAGCCCACCTCTTCTCCATACCCCGAAGGAGGACGAAATGTTTTACTTATATTTGACCGTGTCCGAGGTAACGGTAAGTGGTGTGTTGGTTTAAGAAGAACAAGGTACGCAAGTCCCTATGTATTACGTAAGTCGGACCTTAGGAGATGCTGAAATCAGGTATCGAACTCGGGGGGTAGGACATTGAGTATCAACCCCAAACGGCTATCAAGTCCCACATTTGACGGACTTCTTGGCCGATTTTACGTCTGCCCTCGTTCCCGAGGTAGAGTAAGAACTCTTGTTGAAAGCAGGCACGTTACCGGGGGTGTGGACCCTTTTTACTGACAGTGCCTCGAACGTGAAAAGGTCCGGTCTTGGCATAGTTCTAAAACAACCTACGAGTGGCACAATTAGACAATCTATAAAAACTTCGAAGTTGACTAACAATGAGGCCGAGTATGAGGCGGTGATTGCAGGTTTAAAGAAGTGGTCAAAGGCCTAGGAGCAGAGGTCACCGAAGCAAAATGCGACTCTCTTCTAGTTGTAAACCAAGTGAATGGAAGCTTCGAGGTTCGAGAGGATGGGATGCAAAGATACATAGACAAGCTTCAAGTTACATTGCATCACTTCAAAGAATGAACCCTGATCCACATACCTCGAGAACAAAATAGCGAGGCAAATTCACTCACAAACTAGGGATCGTCTGTCGAATAAGATGACATACTCTCGGGGACTGTTATGAAACTATTCAAATATTTAACCGAACAGGTCCATGCCGAGTCAACTCAACGAGCCTACATGGGATTGGAGGAACTAGTACATTGACTACCTGAAACATGGAAAGCTCCCCACGGATCCAAAGGAATCAAAGGCCCTTCGAGCTAAGGCAGTGCAATTTTCTCTCGACGAGAATGGAACACTGTACATAAGGACCTTCAACGGGCCACTAGAAGTATGCTTGGGACCGGGGGACACCGACTATGTGCTACGAGAAATCCACGAAGGCTCTTGTGGAAACCACTCCGGAGCTGACTCCTTAGTTCGAAAGGTAAGCAGAGTAGGATACTACTGGGATAGCATGGAAAACGACACCAAGGAATTTGTTCAAAGATATGACAAATTCCAAAGATACACCGATGATTCATCAACCCGGTGAACAACCACACTCGGTTATGTCCCCATGGTCATTCATGAAATGGGGAATGGGCATCGTCAGCCCCTACCAACAGCGCCAGGAAAAGCTAGATTTATCTTATTCATGACTGACTACTTCTCAAAATGGGTAGAAGCGCATGACTTCAAGAAGATGAGAGAAAAGGAAGTCATAGACTTCATATGGGACCACGTCATTTGCTGATTGGGGATCCCCTCAAAGATCACGTGTGACAATGGGAAGCATTTTATCGGCACCAAAGTGACGAAGTTCCTCAAAGATAATAAAATCAAAAGGATCCTGTCAGCACCCTACCACCCAAGTGTGAACGGCCAGGTTGAGTCCACAAACAAAACTATCATTCAAAATCTAAAGAAGAGGTTGGAGAATGCAAAGGGAAAATGGAGAGAACTACTGCCCGAAGTACTATGGGCATATCGAACAACTTCAAAGTCAAACATAAGAGAGACCCCGTTCTCCTTGGTATATGGGTCCGAGGCATTGATACCGGTCGAGGTCAGAGAACCAAGTGCCAGATTCCAGCACGCCTCCGAGAACTCAGAAAATGAGTCCATGAACACCACCCTCGAGCTACTAGATGAAAAGCGTAAAGCCACGTTAGTATGAATAGCCGCTCAAAAGAAAAGGATCGAATGATATTACAACAGAAGAACAAACCTCCGATACTTCGGAGTCGGGGATGTTACACCCCATGTTTTCGTACGTGAGAGTACATCGTAAGTCAATTGATGTAAGCTCATAAATAAGATTATATTTGATGGAATATAAAGTAAGTTAATCATGTTTCATTGGTGGTTACAAAAATTTAAGATCATGAATAGCGAGTACCAAGAGGGTTGGAAAGCTTATAAGCTAAACCAATTGAAGAAAATAAGTTTCGTCGAAAGTCGACGAGTTTGAAATGTTATAACATGTACTTTAGGGTGAGACTATGGTTCATTACATGATAAGGAGGTATGCTATGGGTTATTTTTTATCTTATGATAGTTGTGTTCTACATTTTGAAGTCAAGCAAGTTGTGGAACAAAAGTCGGCAAAGGTCTTCACAAGTTACACTCATAATGTGCTTAAACTTATGTCAAATGTAACTGACATTTCCTCACAATATACTTGGAATTATTGGATGATCTACCATCCAAATTTAATATCTATGAGTATAGTTTCCAATGCATTAAGCCTTTAATCGATACGATGTAGGAGGAGAGAGATATTTGCATTTTAGCGAGACTGCGCAAACATCATAAGTGACAAGTAGGTGGATGACTAAAGCTTTTTGAGCAATACATTTCATGTGATATATGAGGTATTAATAGAACATATAATATACCAAATTGAATTTCTTGGAATTTATTTTCCAACTCTCTTAACCGTTCGTTCATACGATCTCAGGATAAAAAGATATAAGCGTCGGAAGATGGACCAATCCTAGGGTCCCAAGCTAGCACCTCTTTGACTTTTCCAAACTTGATATATATAAACCTTAGGTCGGATTTCTCTTCATTATTCAGAATAAAACGACCAGAGAACACCCATAAACATAACCTGAAGCTATATTCGATGGTTTCATATAAGATTATCATTCTGGACAAGAAATCGAGAAGCAATAACATCAAAACGATCCCTACGACGTAAGTGTCATTATACCGCCTCTCCTTTTTCTTTTTACTTAGAGTTTTGGAAGGTACTTCATAGTTAATAAACGTCTAATATCTGTATTTAAGTGTTTAAATATCAAGGAAGGTTGATAAATATGTTTCCTAATATTTATAACTCACGGGACGGTGATCGGAAGCCGTGAGTTCTAGTTATTTGACTTGTAGCGGACTGTTTTGTGTTGTTGTTGGGCTGCGTGTTTTATTACTGTTTTGTGGAGTTTTGGAAGAGGATGAGTGTGTAGAAACACCATATTGATGTATGGTTGTGATATGGTCATTCGTTGTAACATTTCCGGACCGTTTGACTCGACTACGGTGGTCGTCTTATGTGTGAAGTGATTAGGTTGTGTGGACTGTTTTGGGAGGCTCAATATGATTATTATTGATTTTGTTTGGGCTGTTTGGTTATTTTTTTGAATTGTGTGAAGTCATATAAATAGGGGAGGTGGCGTTCGTTTCATCGTAAATATGTTGTGGTCGATACATAATAGTTATGACGTTTAAACGATAACAATAGTGTTGTTTCTCTTATTGTAAAATTAAAGATTTGTGACATTTACATAGCTTGATGTTGGGAGTATATACATGGTATGTGAGGCTATCCCTTTCCTTCTTTTGCACGGCTCTGATTGTACATAATGCAATGAACGAGCTTCCAAAGATACTCTATTCTTAGAAGCTAGCAGTACTTACATTGTTTCCCTTCTTATGGAACAATTGATGTTGAGGTTGCTTATCTTATTATTATGTTATCAATGTTGTTGGTACTTCCTGATTCTTATAAGATTCTCGATGAAGGTTTAGCCCTAATGATGTGTACGGAGAATATCGTCCTTACGTCGCTCCGAAATGTTCAAAACATGATTCCAGTGAGTCCTACATGCATTATGTATATGTATATATTTTACTCTACCGGGCTGCGCTATAGTCGGCCGGGTATGGCACCTATTGTGCAACCACTGATCAGCTTGGTTTACTGAGTCCTCTTTGAGGCCGGTATTATATGATAATGATGATGCCCACAGAAGCGAATGTTCTATGATGGTGATGATGCCCACAGAGCAGATTTTAAAAAATATTATGTGTATATATGTATAATGCATTTCATGTTAATGTCTCTTAGAAGCACTCAGATGCTACAGGTTGTATCTCCTAGATCTCCCTTTACATTACTGTTCTTATTAATGCTTTCCTTCCTTATGTACTCAGTACTTTATTCGTACTGACGTCCTTTTATTTGTGGACGCTGCTTGTCGTGCTGCAGGTCCTAATAGACAAGTAGAAAAAGCTCCCCCACCACAATAGGCTTTCCAGTTCAGCGGTTATAGGAGAGATCCCTTCTCCGGACTTGCCGTGGTCTTGGTATGCATTTTTGTTATAGATTTTATGGGTATGTCGGGGACCTGTTCCGGCTATGTTGCATTACTTATGCTTCTTTAGAGTCTCATAGACAGGTGTCGAATCATGTATAGTTTGGTATGCCTTGTTGGCTAATTTTGTTGTATAGTCTTTCATGGCAGCGTTGTAGCTCGTACCTTTTATGTAGTTTCTTAGCAATCTTGAGATCCCATGTGATGTATGTTCATGATCCATATCTACCATTTATATTGATCTCGTTATCCCTTAAAGATAATAAGAAGGTTAGATAAAATGTACGTTGGTGCTCGGCAAGTATGGACCGGGTGCTAGTCATGATCCTCCAGTTTGGGTCGTGACAAGTATGGTATCAGAGCAGGTCTGTCCTAGGGGTTGTCTATGACCCGCGTCTAGTAGAGTCTTATTTATGGGTGTGTTGTGCACCACACTTATAAGCAAGAGGCTACATGGCATTTAGGACTGTTTCTCTTTCTTCTTACTCTAGATCGTGTGGTAGAGCTCAATCGTAAGAACTCAACAATTCTATATTATTTATAATACGACGATGCATACATCTAGAAAGATGGATGGTAAGAAATTGCAATGTGGCTGTGGAAGAGTTGAGTCAGAGGAACTCAATTTTGCATCATGCTTATGATGAGTAAATGAGAGGGCTTCAGCAGATCATGTGTGTACTAAGATGTGTTAGTTTCTTAATAAGGAGCTCTAAGGAAAGAATATATGTCTACCCATATGGTAAAAAGAAATAAGAGAATCAGAAGGTAGATACGAGTTTTAGTAAGTAAAATAAGCAAGATAAAGAATGGTACGAGGTACCTAGTTAATAAGGATTATCAATATTTATAATTCTGGCAGAGAAATATAGGCATTTTTAGTTACTTTCAACGGTAACAGAGATATTTACAATTGTCCATACCAATCTAAATTATGCCCTATGGGAGCTAACATAAATAATTTAAGAGAAGGATAGGATATCAGGATCCAACAGTGATTAGAGTAACCAAAAATTGTGGATAGATTGTTATCATTATTTAACATTTTTAAAGGGTAGTGCAGAACATGGTAGTAGTTCTCATTTGGATATAGGCATATGGTCACTCTAGAATAGAACAGTCAGATATGAATACTAGAATATTCAGAAATTTCAGAAGATAGGCACTAGGATCCTAGAAGGGATAAATATTTGCCTTAGTATGACTCCTGCCACTAGTTAAAAAAAGAAGAAGAATGTTAGGCATCCCGAAGAGCCAGTGATATGAAGCAGGAGGAGCTAAATGTGAAAGAACGTCATGTTGAAGTCTTTATAATAAGGAGATAGATAGAGATATTAGCATGAGAATAAGAAGAGAGTAAATGAAACATTATGAGTAAGAGGTGATAAATGAGTGATAACGATAAATCAGAATATAGTATAATGATAAAGTCTATAGTCAAGTGAAGGAAAAAAAATGAGAGGAGACAGGCCTTGAGACAATACAAAAGTGTAAGCCATAAATCCATACCATCATTTCGAGAAATGAGTTGGTGACTCACACGTGATTACCATAAGAAAAGTTAGACCCCCAAGTAATAGAAATTAGTATGGGATAGTAAACAAGAAAAAAAAAATCGAACATGAATTAGGGATCAAAGGAATTGGTAATATTCAACATCGTTTCAAAGATAGTGTTTCGACAATAATAGAATGAACAATAGAGGATAACCTTTAAAGGTCATTCACGAAGACGCTTCCCTAAAGCAAGCACTATGAGCAAAGTTAAGCTTAAGGGACTAAATGTTCCAGTTATACGACGTGTCACCCTTGTGTGTACAAAATTCAATTATACCTGGTGTAGAAGGGTTACCGCAAGGCGAGTAATGTCTCTGAAGATGTAGAAACAAAAGGCCAAAGATGAAGTTGTAAATATCGAATGGTAAAGGAAGAATGTGGTAAAAAGGTGAAAGGAATAAGATTGTATTTATTCATATCCTACAGATATAATATAACTCCAGAAAGTTATGCAAGCATAATATTGGGGAGAATCAATAAGGGTTTGACACTCGATGATATTGTTATATTAGCGGGAATGAAAACTTGATACATAAGGATCTCATACAAGAGGTAAGTTTAGACAAGGACATATCCCAAGAGGCGTTACATAAAATAAAGATATGAGAGTGGACAAATGGGTAGTCAGTAGTTGATTCAGGAAGAGCCTACTTATGGATAGATAGGAGGATATAGGCAAATTAGTAGATCATGCAAGATAAACATATTGAAACCCAACATAGGAAATTCAGTTTCTTAGATACAAAATCGTAATCCTCGAGAAATATTCAGACAGTTGGGGTAGTAGAAGGTACAATATAAGTGTTACGGAAACAAAAGAGAGTGCCACAATGGATACAATTGGAATTTCAATTCATAAGAAACCCTACAAGCACAAGGGCATGGAGGTAAGTAACTAAGGATAACGATAGGGGAGTAAGAACATCAGAAATACCGTGGATATACAATGTAATAGGTTCTCAGCTTTATAAAAGTTAGAAGTTATTCCCTAAGTACTACAACAAAAGACTAGCTGAGGAAATAAGGAAGTAGGCTTCAACAGAAGAATAGTGACCTAAAGTAGAAATAGTCTTGTAACAACAGTCTCACTATAATGTTGTATGCACTCCATAAGAAAGTGGAACCTATCCTAGCGAATGAACGAAAGAAGAAAAAAAGATCAACCAAAGTTGATAATTGAGATCATTTGAGTTACAGGGAACTCCCGTATTAATGGGCACTAAGATAGGCCAAGTATCCATGCAGCAAGTGGCAGAACGACCAGGAAAAGTAATTGTTTACATTTAAAGACAACTGAAAAGGCGTGAAAGGAAATCTATGGTGCTAACATGATGAAAGGAAGGTTACGAGTAGTATAAGTAGATGTGTGTAGGTCGCAAGCTAAAGTATGGTAGAGAAACAAGGTTTAGCTAGGCAGGATTAAGGATAAGAAAAGGTGTGTAAGAAGGTTACGAGAATAGGTAATTCCTTGAGATTAAACCCATCACAACAAGAGAGTTGATGGTTTCCATACAACTATAAAAATCTCAGTATATCACGAGTGAACTCAAAGTAGTTCAAAACTAGGAGCATTTAGAAGAGATAGAATGCTACAATGGTAGTAAAGTAATGGTATAATTGTGATAAATGATAAGAGGATGACGTTTAGACCTTTGATTGAGTAATTATTTAGAGAACAAGTATTTCATGAACTTCGCGTGATTAGAATACCCCCATAAGATGAATCACATTGGGATGCTATGAAATACTGTTATTGCATTATAGTATAATCCCTAAGTGGATCAGGAAAATCACTGCAGATGTTCCCCGATGAGACGTGAGCCCTAGTGACGATATATTACATAAGAGATTTTAAATTATCAGTGGTAGATTATAGATCAATATGAAGGTGAATCAGCAATGAATGGATGAAATTTACAAAGTATGAGATGAGATTAGCTGTCATTATTAAGATGGACGACAATAAGGAAGCATTAAATGGCTTAGATATATACATATAGGATAAACGGTGAGAGAAAAACCTGGAGTTGGGTTGCAAGTCTCCATAATAATAAACCGAAGTAAGAGTTATGGTATAGTATGACCTACCTAGTAGTGGTAAAGCCATAAGCATAGAGAACTGAGGCTATGAAACAAGATATAGCAATAGTCGTAAGTTCAAAAAAATACCAAACAAAGAACTTTAGTACACCTATAGATGCCCAGATGGACAACTTGTAATAGTACAATATATCTTCACCATGTGAATCATAAAGATAGGTTAAAAGCTAACAAGAAATAAAAAAGGAGATAAGAGTCGCACTGGTGCACATTCAAGGTTAGAATTGTCTAGGCTGCATGAAAGAAGGTAGAAATATTTACGACATTGAAAGGAGTTCGACCATAAGTCGTGGTGTGAGAAAGAGTCCTAAAGGCCGGAATGTTCTAGACTTTGGATTTATTCACCAAAAAACTCCCTGGATGGAAAAGACAATGTTAAATTATTTGTAAGAGTTATTTCTTAAGATATGGAAAATTGCATTAGTAAACATTCGAGGACGAATGTTCCAAAGGGGGGAATGATGTTACACCCCATGTTTTTGTACGTGAGAGTACATCGTAAGTCAATTGATGTAAGCTCATAAATAATATTATAGTTGATGGAATATAAAGTAAGTTAATCATTTTATATTGGAGGTTAAAAATATTTAAGATCATGAATAAAGAGTACCAAGAGGGTTGGAAAGCTTAGAAGCTAAACCAATTGAAGAAAATAAGTTTCGTCGAAAGTCGACGAGTTTGGAATGTTATAACATGTACTTTTGGGTGTGACCATAGTTCATTACATGATAAGGAGGTTATTCTATGAGTTTATTTTTATCGTATGATAGTTGTGTTCTACATTTTGAAGTAAAGCAAGTTATGAAACAAAAGTCGGCAAAGGTCTTCACAAGTTACACTCATAATGGGCTTAAAATTAGGCCAAATGTAACTGAGATTTTCTCCCACTATACTTTGAATTATTTGATAATCTAGCAACAAAATTTAATATTTATTAGTCTAGTTTCCAATTCATTAAACCGTTCATCGATACGATGTATGAGTAGAAAGATATATGTAGTTTTGCGAGACTGCGCAGACATCATAAATGACAAGTAGGTGTATCACTAGAGATTTTTGAGCAATACATTTCATGTGCTATATGAAGTCTTATTGGGACATATAATGTACCAAATTTAAGGTCTTGGAATTTATTTTCCAATTCTCTTAATCGTTTGTTGCTACGACATCATGATAAAAATATATAAGCGTCGGAATATGGACCAATCCTAGGGTACCAAGCTAGCACCTCTTTGACTTTTCCAAATTTGATATATATAAACCTTAGGTTGTATTTCTCTTCATTATTCAGCATAAAACGACTAGATAACACCCATAAACATATACTAAAGCTATATTCTAGGGTTTCAAAGAAGATTATCATTCCGGGAAAGAAATCGAGAAGAAATAACATCAAAACGATCCCTACGACGTAAGTGTCATTATACCGCCTCTCCTTTTTATTTATAGTTAGATATTTGGAAGGTAGTTCATAGTTAATAAGCGTCTAATATATGTATTTAAGTGTTTAAATATCAAGTAAGGTTGATAAACATGTTTCCTAATAGTTAGAACTCACAGGACGGTGATCGGAAGCCGTGACTTCGAGTTATTTGATTTGTAGGTGATTGTTTTGTGTTGTTGTTGGGCTGCGTATTTTACTACTGTTTTGTGGAGTTTTGGAGGAGGATGAGTGTGGAGAAACACCATATATGTGTAGGGTTGTGATATGTTCATTCTTTGTAACATTTTCGGGTTGTTTGACACGACTACAATGGTCGTCTTATGTGTGAAGTGATTAGGTTGTGTGGACTATTTTGGGAGGCTCAATATGATTATTATTGATGTTTTTGGGCTGTTTGGTGATTGTTTTGACTTGTGTGACGTCATATAAATAGGGGAGGTGCTGTACGCTTCATCGTAAAATAGGTTGTGGTTGATACATAATAGTTATGACGCTTAAACGATAACGATAGTGTCATTTCTCGTATTGTAGATTAAGGAGTTGTGACATTTGCATAGCTTGAGGTTGGGGCAGTATATACATGGTAGGTGAGGTTATCCCTTTCCTTCTTTTGCACTACTCTGATTGTACATAATGCAATGAACGAGCTTCCAAAGATACTCTATTCTTAGAAGCTAGCAGTACTTACATTGTTTCCCTTCTTATGGAACAATTGATGTTGAGGTTGCTTATCTTATTCTTATGTTATCAATGTTGTTGGTAATTCCTGATTCTTATAATATTTTCGATGAAGAGTTAGCCCTAATGATGTGTACGGAGAATATCGACCTTACGTCGCTCCGAAATGTTTAGAACATGATTTCAATGAGTCCTGCATGCATTATATATATGTATCTATTTTACTCTATTGAGCCGCGCTATAGTCGACTGGGTATGGCACCTATTGTGCAACCACTTATCAGTTGGGTTTACTGAGTCCTGTTTGAGTCCGGGTATAATATGATGATGATGATGTCCACATAGGCGAATGTTCTATGATGATGATGCCCACAGAGGAGGATGTATAAAAATATTATGTATATATATGTATCATGCATTTCATGTTAATGTCTCTTAGAAACACTTAGATGCTACAAGTTGTATCTCCTACATCTCCCTTTACATTACTATTCTTATTTGTGCTTTCTGGCCTTACGTACTCAGTACTTTATTCCTACTGACATCCTTTTATTTGTGGACGCTGCATGTCATGATGCAGGTCCTGATAGACAGGTAGGCAAAGCTCCCCCACCACAATAGGCTTTCCAGTTCAGCGGTTATATGCGAGATCCCTACTCCGGACATGCCGTGGTCTTGGTATGCATTTTTTTTATAGATATTATGGGTATGTGGGGGCACTGTTCGGGCTATGTTGCATTACTTATGCTCCTTTAGAGGCTCATAGAAAGGTGTCGAGTCATGTATAGTTTGTTATGCCTTGTTGGCTAATTTTTGTTGTATAGTCTTTCATGGCAGCGTTATAGCTCGTACCTTTTATGTAGTTTCATAGCAATCTTGTCATCCCATGTGATGTATGTTCATGATACATATCTAGCATTTATATTGATCTCGTTATCATCTTAAAGATAATAAGAAGGTTAGATAAAATGTACGTTGGTGCTCGGCAAGTATGGCCCGTGTGCTAGTCATGATCCTCCACTTTGGGTCGTGACAGGGGACTTAGTTCTAAGGAAAGTCACCCTAAACACTCGAAACCCAAATGAAGGGAAACTAGGCCCCGTCTTGGAAGGACCGTATCGTGTCCTCGGATTAGTAGGAAAAGGATCCTACAAACTTAGCACCATGGAAGGTGAGCAACTGCCAAGTAATTGGAACATATCAATGCTCAAGCGTTATTATTGCTAAGGTATAACCTTCTGTAGATGTTTGATTGAGAAATCGAGGCATCCGTCAACTCGAAGGCCTTGGGTTTTAAAGCATGCGTTGCACTCTTTTTCCCTTAGATCGAGTTTTATCCCAAATGGGTTTTACCGGCAAGGTTTTTAACGAGTCAACACCTATATGCTACCTAAGAAAAACTCAACAAATATTCAAGGCTTCTTTTCAATTAACCTTGAATACTGGGGGGGCATCACCCTTGGAGGTTACCTTTTCGAAGAAAGCAAGTTATACCGAAGAAGGCCTCGACAGACCAATGTTGTATCGGGCCAAACGGTCAAATGAACCGTGTCCGCATAAAATAATCGAGTCCTCGATGGCAAAAACATGTACACTTGTAAGACCTCAATGAGGAAACTTCGAGCTAGTAATACCTCGATGAGGTAACATCAAATTTATAAGACCTCAATGAGGCAACATCAAATTTATAAGACCTCAATGAGGCAACTTCAAGCTAATAATCCCTTGATGAGGCAATATCAAATTTATAAGACCTCAATGAGGCAACTTCGAGCTAGTAAGCCCTCGATGAGGCAACATCAAATTTATAAGACCTCAATGAGGAAATTTCGAGCTAGTAAGCCCTCGATGAGGAAACATCGAATCTCTAAGACCTCAACGAGGCATGCCCAAATTTACAAGACTTTAAAAATGCATAACCCCGATATTACGGCCAAGGCTATATATTCAAACTTGTAAGACCCCTAAAAAGGCATACCCTTGATATAGATGCCGAGGTCATCTCACCCGAAGACTAGATGCTATGGTCAAACATAAAGACAACAGTCATATTAAAAGGCTACGACCGAATTAACGCGGCTCGGAGACATCTGACCACCTCCATAAAATACAAATTCCTTCAAATACGTCGAAAAGAACTGATTAATCAGGCTACCCTCGGCATAAGCAAAGGATCTTTGATAACATCAGCTCCGAACAATGAAAAGGCTTCGAAAAAATCAGCTTTCAATAAAAAGGCTTCAAAAAATCAGCCTTTGAGAAAACCTCACAACGTACTCAATTATCGTTGCATATCAACTTATAATCGAGGCTCTTATTCGAGCCATCAAAGAGTCAGACGAACAAAAAACATGCCAAGGCATAACCAAATCTTTAAAAGTCTTTAGCCAAAATGAGGGAAAACTATAGCCATATTGGAGGTCGAATCGACCCAATCTAAAGAGCCTAAGGGCCAATTTGTAAGACCTCACTGAGGCAACACAACATTTGTAAAACCTTAAAAGGGCATAGCCCTGATATCAAGGCCAAGGCCGTAATATCGAACTTGTAAGACCCCTAAAAGGGCATACCCTCGATATGAAGGCCGAGGTTATCTCGCTCGGGGATTAATCATATGACCTCGGTGAGGCAAAATCAAGCTTATAAGACTTCAACGGTAAGAATCAAAATTCAAACTACAAAAGCAAAGACTAAGGCAAGATGAAAGTTTATGCAAAAACAAGATGAAAGATCTATTTATATAAATGGTGGTACAAAGGTACATTTACAAGACTCCCACATAGATCCTTTTACCGAAAGAAAACCCAGTCTATCGATATCATCGGGGACTTCATATTTTCCCCCTTGGGGAATTTGCCTTCATCAACCCCCTCGGGAGTAGCATCCTCATCAGCTTCTTACCCTTCGTCGTCAACATCGGCTTCATGCCGGGAGAAAGGAGGAACTTGGCATTAATCTTGTTTTCCTTAGCCTGCTCTATCTCCTGCGAGAGATTAAATCCCTTATCATGAATGTCCATGAGGGTCTCCCTCCGGGACCTGCATTAGGCATACCCATTGCTTCTTCTCTCTCGGTTGAAATCCCTCCTTAACTCCTTATGAGTATCAGTATCATCTTTTAGACGGTGCACATTCCCTTCAGAGTATCTTCTGACATCCCACAAATGGATTTTCGGACAGAGAACAGTTTGGGCTATCCTTTTTCCAAATGTCACAACAAGGTGTGCCGCCCTTGAAAATAGGAAAGCACTCGAGAACTTCAAGTGGGAGCATATTAAGACTCCCACGGGAATTTTTTCCTAAAAAAATATAACATATATGTGAAGTTACTTGGAATCGGATTTAAGGAAAAGAAGAATTGATGAATCATTTCTCAACATCAAAATTTATCTGCGACATGAATGAATATCTTCGAGTTATCTTCTCTCCACCAAGGAATGGCCCAACCAACTCTATAGATAGCTATATCTCATTCAGATGAAAGGATCTTCAGTTGCACCGCCTTCTCCCAACGGCAATCAACCTTCGTCTTTTCAATATCGATTACCGGACATATCGAGATGAGGGTTCGCATCGCCTCAATTTCGAAGAAGGTTTGTCGACCTCGAAATAAAAAAAAACATTTCACAAGGTCCTAGGATGCACTTCTAAATGTGAGGAGGCACTACTGCTTTTCTCTTAGACGAGCATGACAGTGAAGAGGTTTCTCCCTTTCGGGGAACAATAATTGAAGTCTTTGTCATTCTTGCTGTAAAAATCTCAGAAGAAGAAGAATAAGTTGATTGAAAGATGGACGCGAGACGGAAGCAAGAGAAAGAGATATTAGAGCTCTGGAAATATTGTGAATAGTAAAGGTTCAGGGAATGAAGGATTGGGGTATTTGTAGGCGTGAGTTATGCGTATTGGGAAGATGAAAGGACGGCCAACCGCCATTTTCAAATTATAGCTTTTCGAGAACCGTGCTCTATGACACCTTTCTATCATATCATTTATTGACGTCACGTGGCTGACGTCATGGTCGAGATATTGAAGAGCCAATAATTAAAATCGTTTCATATCATCTTATTCTAAGAAACGTGGGGACTATCTATATACAGCCAAAATCGGGGAAGTCTGATTTTAGAGCCTCTCTGACATCCCAAGCGCGTTTTCAAGGGGCTCAAAGCACAATTTGAGGCTTCACTCTGAATCACTCTCCTCGATAGAGCATATGGAGGAATCATCATAGCACACCTCGAGGTAGTATGAAAATCGATGACCGTCGTGGAAAGGTAGGAAATTCTCAAAGGCACATGGTTAGAGTTGACAAAGTCTACAAGAATAGTACAAGTCCGTACTAAGACATTATACAACTGTATAAGTTGCATTTCCTTGTAATGATTAGACGTGTACTATGTTGGGATTCCCCCCTCCTACATAAAATGGACCCCTGTCATTTTGTAACACACATGAACATTTATTGTGATACCACATTTTATAATTTTCTCGTGCTCAACACTGTCTCACAGCTTTATTACTCTTTACTTTATTGTTCTTCATTTGTTGTTCTTCATTTATTGCTATTATTCAACCCCGTGGTCCCGATTCCAACGAGCTCGAGGCCCTGATTTTGTGCCTTCTTCGGTTTGCTTATCTCATTCTCCTCATTCACACTTGTTATTTCTTGATTATCAACTAGTATTAAGATAAATCACATATTTTCAGAACCACAAATCGAGTATAGTTGTTAAAACCATTTTCAAGGTAAACACCATTACCGCGTATTGATGATTTAATAGATTAGCCTCAGGGTGCTCAGGTATTCACAAAGATTGACTTGAGGTAGGGGTACCATCAGTTGAAGATCGGGGCTTCAGATATTCCAAAGACAACTTTCAGGATCCGTTATGGCCATTATGTGTTTATGGTGATGCCTTTCAAGCTGACCAATGCCCCAACAACTTTCAAGCACTTTATGAACAACATGTTTCAACATAATCTGGATTCCTTTATCATCGTGTTTATTGAAGATATATTGGTGTACTCTCGCATCCGGGAGGAGCATCAACAACACTTAAGGATAGTGCTCCAGACTTTGTAGGAGCTGAAGCTATATGCCAAATTCTTCAAGTGTGAGTCTTGGCTAGACTCGGTGGCATTCTTGGGTCACTTGGTTTCTAGTGAGGGGATTAGAGTGGATCCTAAGAAGATCGATGAAGTTCAAAGTTTGCCAATATCTTCTACAACTACTGAGATCTAGAGTTTCCTTCGGATGGATAGGTATTATCGCCACTTCGTGGCAGGATTTTCATATATTGCAACTCTTTTGAATAGATTAACTCAAAAGGGTTCCCCATTCAGGTGGTCTAACCAGTGTGAGGAGATATTTCAAAAGCTCAAAACTATCTTGACTACAACTCGAGTTATGTTTTTGCCTTTAGTGTCTGGTTCATATACAGTCCACTGCGATGCTTCACGTGTTGGCATTACGTGTGTATTGATGCAAGATGGTGGGGTGATTTCTTATTCTTCGCTTCAATTGAAGCCCCATAAGAAGAACTACCTGGTGCACGATTAAGAGTCAGAAGCTATTGTTCACATGCTTATGATTTGCATGCACTATCTTTATGTCGTGTATTGTAGGTGTTCATGTATCACGATAGTCTTTGGTACTTATTTAAGAAAAAGGACTTAAACTTGAGGCAACGAAGATGGTTAGAGATACTAAACGACTATGATATCACCATTTTTTATCATCCCGGGAAGGCCAATTTGGTGGCAGACACTTTAAGTAGGAAGGAATAGAGCATGGGAAGTCTTGATTTTATTCCATTTTGGGAGAGATTGTTAGCTTTATATGTTCGGGCTTTGGCCAACAGGTTCGTCAGGTTGGATATTTGGAGCCTAGTTAGGTTTTTGCTTGTTTGTATCACAATTGTCCTTGTTTAAATGCATCAAGGTGCGTCTGTATGATGATACCCACTTTCTTATCCTTAGGGACATGGTGATTCTAAGGAGGTGGCTATTAACCATAATAGGGTATTAAGCTTCGGGGTCGGATTTGTGTGCCTAATGTGGATGGGTTACGAGAGTTGATTCTTAAGGAGGCCCATAGTTCGCAGTACTCTATTTATCCAGGTGTCGCGAAGATGTAATATGATTTGGAATAACACTAATGGTGAAGAAGAATGAAGAAAGGTATTTTTAAGTATTTGGTTCGATGTTTCAACTATCAACATGTTAAGTATGAGCATCAAAGACCTGGTGGGTTACTTCAGAGGCTAGATATTCTGGTGTAGAACTATGAGCGTATCACTCTGGATTTTGTGGTTGGGTTGCCACAAACTTTGAGGAGATTTGATGCAGTGTAGGTAATTTTGGACTACCTGACCAAGTTTATACACGTCCTTTAAGTCATGACTACCTACGATTCTGAGTAGCTGGCTCGAATTTATTTTAGAGAGGTTGCTCATTTGCATGTTGCACCCCTTTCTATTATCTCGGATCGAGGCACTTAGTTTATATCTTTTTTTTGTGATATGTGCAGCATGAGTTGAGCACACAGGTCGATCTGAGTACGTCATTTCATCCCCAGATGGACGGACAATTTGAGCGTACTATTTAGACCTTCGAGGTCATGTTACGACCCCGTGTCATTGATTTTGGGGGTCAGCGGGATCAATTTCTACCTTTAGTAAAGCTCACCTACTATAAAAGCTACTAGTCAAGCATTCACATGGCTCCATATGAGGCCACGTATGGGAAGTGATTTTGTTCTCTGATTGATTAGTTTGACCCAGGGAGGCTAGGTTTTTGGGCACTAACTTGGTTCGTGATGCTTTGGAGAAGGTGAAATTGATTCAACATCGCTTTCGTACAGAGCGGTCTAGGCAAAAGAGTTTTGCTGACAGGGAGGCTCGTGACATGTCATTCATGGTAGTGAAAAAGTTCTACTCATAGTTTCTCCCATGAATGGTGTGATGAGGTTCAGGAAGAAGGGCAAGTTGAGACCTTGGTCTGTTGGTACTTTCGAGATTCTGGAGAGAGTTAGTGAGGTGGTCGGCAGACTTATTTTGTCACCTAAATTATCGGGAGTTCATCTAGTATTTCTTGATCCCATGCTCCGAATGTATAATGTATATATGTTACATATGTTAGATTTCAGCTCGGTGCTGATGGACAATGATTTGACTTATATTGAGGAGCCAATAGTTATTTTGGACCTGCAGGTCCGAAAGTTTAGCTCAAAGAACACTGCATCGGTGAAGGACTAATGGAGAGGTCAATCGGTCGATGAGGTGACTTGGAAGACCAAGCATGTTTGGAGCCGATATCCTCATATTTTTGGCACTTCGGGTATGTCTCTAAACTCGTTCAAGGATGAATATTTGTTTAAAGGGGGAAAACGTAATGACCTGGCTGGTCGTTTTTTATATTTGAGCGCAATTTTCCTATTTGATGCTTCTCATATGTGTATTTGTTGATATGCAACTTGTGGGGATGGTTGTTTTGGTTTTGGGGAGGTTTTGAATTGAATTGGAACACTTAGTTCCTTGTTTGGAAGCTCATGTTGGAAGTGTTGACCAAGTTTGGCATTTGTCTATATGACCTCGAATAAGAGTCTTGATAGTTCTGTTAGGTCCGTATTGTAATTTTGGACTTAGGCGTATGTACGAAATTTGATT
Organism: Nicotiana paniculata; assembly: GCA_005239505.1. Taxonomy (NCBI): domain Eukaryota; kingdom Viridiplantae; phylum Streptophyta; class Magnoliopsida; order Solanales; family Solanaceae; genus Nicotiana; species Nicotiana paniculata. The sequence goes on from ML313343.1 coordinate 180,609, forward strand.
CGGATTTTCCTAGGTTGAATTGACTCAAGTTGACAAACGTTGGAAGTTTGAAGGTTTAGAAGTTCATAGATTTGCCCCATAGTTAACTTGGTGCCTATATGTCTGTTTGTAATTCGGATCCTTGGAATAGGCTCGTATAGTGATTTATGACATGTGAGTAAAATTTGGGGTCATCCCAAGTTGTTTAGACATGTTCGGTGCAAGTTTGGAATTTAGGAATTTGGATTAGTTCACTAACTTTGAATTGGTGTGCAATTTGTAGTTTTAATGTTATTTTGTATGATTTATGGCTTTGAGGTCTGTGTGTTCCATATGAGTTTTGGACCATTTAACTCATGTTTGGAGTGGTTTATTTATGGTGTTCTGGTGTTCATCACGATCACAGAAGGTGTGTCACGATCGTGGTTTGTGGAGCATTGAGGCAGTAGCCATCGCGTTCGTGTCCTAGGTGTCACATTTCCGTAAAAGGCAAAGTGGATGGGTTAATCAATCTTTTATATTTCGTGTTCGCATGAGAGGGACCGCGTTCTTGTAGGCTCAAAATTGGAAGGCATCCCGTTCGTGACCAGGTCCTGACATTCACGAAGAAGGGGCAGCAGCTTGGCTAAAGTTTGTCATCACGGTCGTGAAGGTGGTCACGCGATCGCGAAGTGTATAACTGGGAAGATTTATTAAATACTCTATTTCGAGGGTTTGAGTCATTTTATCACATTTTGAGATTGGGAGCTCGAATTGGGGATATTTTGGAGTGGATTTTCACGATTTGGATTGGGTAAGTATTTTTTACTCGGATTTGGTTATTATTCATGATTCCAACAATGATTTTAGCATTTTAATGATGAATCTAAGAGAAGAAAATTAAGGATTTTCGTAAAAACAAATTCTAAAAAAATGAGGATTTTAACCCTGATGTGTGCAACTTGTATGGTTGGAGTCGTATTCCTATGGGTGTTTGAAATTTATGACTTTCGTCGAGTTCCGAGAGGTGGTACCAGGTTGAAATTTTGATTTTTTATAAAGATCAGAGCATTATTAAGTGGAATTTCTATAGTAGTGTTTGATATTATTGAGTTATTTCTGGCTAGATTCAGCCCGTTTGGCAGCCTATTTTACAGACAAGGGCTTTTTGGAGTTTTGGTTTGGCTTATTTGACGTAAGTATCTTGCATTACCTTGTGTAGGAGAATACACTTTAGGATTTAGCCGTAATTGCTTATTTGTTTAATATGGAATGCGACTTGAACATGAGATGATGAGCTTGTACATGGGCGGTATTTGTGATTTATGACTTGAAAAAATCTTAGGCTATTAATATGTCTTAATTTGAGGATGTAATGTATATGAACCATTCGTAATCACTTTATGGGTATATGATCATATTCTCTACACTTGTTTTTAGCTGTAGTAATGTTGTATTCGTTAAATACCCATCCATAATTATTTTACATGTCCTTGTGCGCGTTGTTGGTAAATTATTAACTCATAATCGAGATAAAAACATTGGCATTATTGTTTGTGATTTTGTGACACATGCGGACATGTTGAGTTGATTGTTTGGGTATTGGCATGAGGTCCTTGTCATGCGAGCTTGACATTTCTTCCATACGATTAAGATTGGTATGTGCACGAGGTCTTTATCGTGTGAGTGTGATTATATTGTGGCACGAGGTCTTTGTCGTGCGAGCGTGACTGACTTTGGCACTAGGTCTTTGTCCGGTGAGTGTGAGAGATGTTGACATAAGGTTTTTTTCATGCGAGTGTGATTGGTACTGTGGCACGAGATCTTTGTCGTCTGAGTGAGACTGATAATGTAGGTGTGAAGATCCATATGTGTCTATTTCTAATTAATGACTTATTGTTGAAGCTGAGTCATTTTTCTTGTTTTTAATTGTTACCACTTGTTCTGGGGATATCATTGTTGTTACTTCTGTTACACCTTATGTTGCCGATCTTTTGATTTATTTCATGTGTTATTTTTTACTAGTTAGCATCACTTGACTTGAACCTCGTCACTACTTCACTGAGGTTAGTCTTGATATTTACTGGGTACCGAACATGGTGTACTCATAATACACATCAACACATTTTTGTGCAGATCCAGGTGTTGGAGGCAGTAAATCTAGGGTGTGATAGCTTCGTTGATCATGAGGATTCGAGGTAGCTACATTAACCATTGCAATCTGTTGTAGTCCTTTTTATTTGTACAAATTCTGTCATTTTTATATCCGAATAGTATTGTATGTTTTAGATATTCCCATGAATTCACCTAGAGCTCGTGACTACGTACTACCTAGTTCTTGGAGTTATGTTTAGTATTTCCACTTTGTCTTGTATTACATATATTTCCACATTTATGTTAAACTCTGTTTCGTTATATCTTTCGTTTATTATTTAAATCATGTTAAGTGACCGGCTTATCTAGTTTTAGAAACTAGGTTCCATCACGACCCCTGTGGAGGGATTTGGATCATGATACAATTCAGTCCATATCACACATAAAGAATATACAAGAATACTTGTATATAAATAATGGATATCAAATTACATACTTATGGATTGATAGAAGTAATACGCTAAGGTGTATGCATGTGCAAAGTGTGGTACCACCTCATATTAGGCAAATACATGACAAATAATAATTTATCATATTTGAATAGGCCATTATCCTACACATGATCTCTAGCATAATTTATGAAGCACACAAAGGGTACAAACATATGAAATGTGATAACAAGAAGCATTGTATTCAATGTAAGGCATAGCATAGCCTAAAAACTACCCCGACAATGGATAAAATCCAGTGAACACACATACGCTCATCCCATGTATGTGTGTCACCCTCGGCACGTAGCCATCATTAAAAATTCAAGCAACTAGTGCCTCAAATCAAGGCTAAGAAAGATACTTACATCAAACAAGCCTAATCAATCCTCAATCCTTCCCTCAAAAATCATCTTAGCCAAAAATAACTCAATAACGTCAAATAAAGATATAAGAATCAATTTCAAATAATAAAGCCTCAATATTTATTCGATTTTTAAAAAGTCAACAATGGCCTAGATATTCAAATCCCGAGTTAAGGGGTAGATCCTGACTACGCATAACCTCACCAGTCCAAATAAGTAATTACATCCCAAAAATAAATCCAAAATCACCATTCGAACCTAATGGAAGCATCAAATCACCAATCTGAGGTTGTTTACAATTAATTAAAACCTAGGTTGACTCTTACAACTTAAGCTTCGAACAAAGGAACTAAGAATTTCAATTCACTCAATTACCTCCCCGAAACCAAACTAACCATTCCTGCAAGTCCCAAAATAAAGAATAATCATACGGCAAATATCCATTGGGGACATGTGGCTCAAATACATAAAACGACTGGCCGAGTCGTTATATTCCCCCCCCCCTCTTATTCAAACATTCATCCACAAATAGGTTTAGAATTGTAGCAGCAGTGCCAAAAAGGTAGGGATATCTGCTCCGCATATCATTCTCGGTCTCTCGAGTCGCCTCCTTAGTCGGATGACCTCTCCATTATACCTTAACTGACATGATCTCATTATATGTAAGATTTCAAACTTGCCTATCAAAGCTGGAGATCGACTCTTCCTCATAAGAAAGATTCTCTTACAACTGCACCAAGCTAAATTCTAACACATTTGATTGATCCTCATGATACTTCCGAAGCATAGAAATATGAAACACCGGGTGAACTACCAACAATTTGGGAATCAAAGCAAGCTTGTAACCAATTTCATCTACTTTATCCAAAACCTCAAACGAACCAATATACCGAGACTCAACTTGCCCTTCCTCCCAAACCAAATCACACTTTTTATTGGCGAAACTCTAAGAAGAACCTTCTTGCCCCACATGAATGCTACATCACGAACCTTCCTATCAGCATAACGCTTCTGCCTAGACTGCTACTACAAAAGTCATTCACTTGTTAGGAGATCGGCGGAGTAGTATAGAGAATGAAATAAGGATATACATATGGTGTTCATCGACCTAGATAAAGCTTACAAAAAATTCCCCATGAGGGTTCTATGAAGATGTTTGGAGGCTAAAGATGTACATGTCTCCTACACTAGGTGATTAAGGTAAGTTTGATGGATCCAAGATACGGGTAAGAAGAGTTGAAGGTGACTTCGGTCACTTCCCAGTCATGGTGGGGTTGCACCAGGGATTATCTCTCAGCCAATTCTTATATGCCTTTGTGATGGATGAGCTGAAATGAAATATTCAAGGGGAGGTACATTGGTACATGTTATTTGCAGATGACATAATTCTTGACTAGACACGAGTGAGTGGTGATGCAAGGCTGGAGGTTTGGGTAATGATCTTGAAGTCTAACTGTTTCAGATTGAGAAGAACTAAGAAAGAATACTTTCAGTGAAAGTTCAGTAATGAGACTCGAGAGGCTAACGTGAAGTGAGGCTAGATAAACAAGTCACCCCCAAAAGAGAAAGTATCAAGTATCATGGATCAATACTCCAAAGCAATATGGAGATTGAGGAGGATGTCACACATTGTATTAGAGACGGAAGGATAAAATGAAGGCTTGCATCCAGCATCTTATGTATGTGATGTCCAAAATAACCACCAAAGGTCGTGGAGGCGCCTAACTTGCTTAGTAAGCAAGCCAACACTAAATAACAATATTAGAATCCAATTATCAAGTTATTAATAGATATATGATAAAGATATTAAAGCGGGACAAGTCTCAAAATAGCATTATGATACACATATATATAAGACAGGGTCTAAACAGGACCATAATTGTCTAACCAACGCCCATAACCTAGTGTCACAAGGTCATAATCATTTAATAAGAGTAGGTATTCTCAAATGATAAAAACATCCATCTAAAAAGGAAATTAATAGGGAGAGATGGATAAGTAGGGAAAGGGACCCATGTACTGCGGATCATATCAAGTAAGGTAGATCACCACAAAGTCTCCAATAAAATACTCCTACTCAGCTGGATGGGTACCACTAGCACCTGCCTCAAAACCTGCACAGAAATATACAAAAGTGTAGTATGAGTATAAAACCACGGTACTCATCAAGTATCAAGTCTATCCTTGAAAAACTGGTGGCGAAAGGTCGACAACAACACTTACTAATAGTTCAATAATGAGGTAAAAACATAAATAAGATACAAACTAAAGCATGGTATCATCAATTAGATAGAAACACTAAAGACACAATACATATGAATTTTAGGCATGATTTGCAGTTAAAAGAGAGATCAAGGTCAGATATTTAAATACCCGAATACTCACATAAACTCATGATATGCATCAAAGATTTATATAAAATCCACTACACGAGTCTAAGATTGTAATGTCTGTACCGGTTGTTTTGTGTATTTAAGACATATTTCCCCTATTTGATATTTTTCGTATGCTTGTTTTTGGTTTGGTGACTTGAGAAGATTGTTGTAAGAGTTGACCAAGGTTTGACATTTGTGCAAACGACATTGGATTGGTAATTTGATGCTTCCAATAAGTTTGTTTTGTTATTTTGGAACTTGGGGTGCAAAGTTTTGATGTAATCCGGATTGGTTTGGCTTGAATCAGATTCTTAATTGGAAGTTATGAAGTTCTTTAAATTAAGAGAAGTTCAATTTTTGATTTTTTTCTTTGATTCATTTATGTGTTGTTATAGTAGGTGTTTAGAGGCATTGTATTGGTCCGGGTAGTTTTCATGGACTTGTCGATGTGATTGGACGGGGTTTCTGAAGGCTGGGATGTATTTCAGATTGATTCCAAGCTACGTTGGTGAATACTAGTATTGTTGGTTGTTAGGGATCTGGTGCAACCGCACCTGTGTCCTGGTACATCGCACTTGCGGAGATGCATGTGCCTGGTTTTGGTTTGGAGAAGTGAGTATTGTAGTGGCCCAAATAGGTCGCATCTGCGTGGAATTTGCACGGATGCAGGGCTGCTTGTGCAGAGGAATGCATGCAAAAATGCTTCCGTAGATGTAGATGATGTTTGTGGAAGCGGTGGGTTAGCTGGTTATGTGGAACTCACATCTGTGATTGTTTTTCCGCAGGTGCGACATCGCAGAAGCGACTATGTTTTCCGTAGATGTGGAAATCGTTGGGCAGACTTATATTTTGTTATTTTGAGCTCATTCTCTCATATTTTGAATCTTAGACTTGGAGATGGGTAATTTTCGCATGGAGATTTCAACACAAGGGTTGGGGTAAGTGTTTTTTACACAGTTTTTGTATTTTTTAAAGAATCTACATGGATTGTCAACACCCAAAATATGAAATCTTTTTTTGGTAAACTTGGGGATATTTGCTATAACTTAAGTAGTGAATATTGGGGTTTTGAGCCATGATTTGGACTCTGGGGTTATGGGTAGTTTAGATCTATCCCTTGACTCGAGTTTTGACCATGTGGGCCCGGGTTAGTTTTTGTCGACATTTTCAACATTGAATAAAGATTGAAGATTTATTGTTTGAAATTTATAGTGTTGTTTGACGTTAATGAAGTATTTTTTACTAGATTCGAGTAGGTTGGAGGTGATTTCTAAGGGAATGGCTATTCTAGAAAGCTGATTTGGGCTTGTCAATGTAAGTATCTAGCCTAATTTGTGCGAGGGAATAACTCCTTGGAGTGGACTTTATTTGTCTAATTTTAGTGTGTAAACAAAACATATATGTGACATGACAAGCGTATGTTCGATTGCTATATATGAAATATGACTGGATTAGACTTAAGGATTCTATTATGCCTCACCTTAATTGTATGCTCTCTATGATACATGTGAGCTTATTCGTTCATACTAGAGCTCATATTTAGGATTATTTTCTTCTAAATAGCCAAGATGGCTATTATGAAATTGTTTCTATATTGATTTAGTTGTAGTCATATTTCACATGTTGAGCCACCATCCGCACTTTATTATTATTATTATTGGTATCTTCGATTATAATGATTATGGCACATATGGGCATGTGTAATAACCCGACCGGTCGTTTTGTGAGATTAGCCCCGTTTCCCCTATTTCTGCTTTACCATATATTTCTTAGCCTGTGTATGTTGTGTTGGTCGGATGGTTTGGGTTCGGAGTGGTCGTGGTGAGAACAGAGGCACTTAGCCTCTTAAAGTAGCCCAATAGTTGTAAAGTAAAATTGAGAGTTGACTTATTGGTAAATGACCTTGGAATGCATATTTTATGGCTCGTATAGCTTCTATATGTCATTTGGGACTTAGGAGTGTGTTCGGAATGAAGTTTTGATGTCCGGTGTAGAATTAGGCTTGAATTGGGGAAAGTTAGTTTTTGGCGATTTCCGGTCGACATTGGAAAATAGGATATAGGGGTCGGAATGAAATTCCGACAGTTGGAGCGGGTTCATAATGTCATTTTGGATATGTGTGCAAATTTTCAGGTCAATCGGATATGTTTTGGTTGGTTTCGGCATCATTGGCGAAATATAGAATTTTCAAAGCTCATAGGTTTGAATCTGATGTAATTTTGGTGTTTTCGTGTTGTTTTTGGTGTTTCGAAGGCTCAAATAAGTTTGAATGATGCTATGGGGTGTGTTGGTATGTTTTTCACGCGCAACAGTATAAATATATATGTATGTATGTATAAATGTAGTGGAGTGGGCTGCCCGCAGCAGTAGTTGTGTGTGTTCATGGTACTTACTGAGTACGAGTGTTAAGTGAGAGCATGAGATACTGATAGTGGAGTCACGAGTGAGTGAGAGGCTTGCCTGAGAGGCTTTATTGTGAGTGATACTGTGCCTGAGGGGCTTATATTTTATGAAAAAGTTGTTTTTCACTCTTCTTTACACTGAGCCTTTGATAATAACTGTTGGATAAAATTCCTACGAGATTTTTAAATGGAAACCAGAGTTTTTATGAAATATTCGGAATTATAGATTTCTGACTTGATTTATTCATTTCTACTATTATTCATTATATGTAGTTACATGATTTAAATTGCTCGTTACAACACTCAAGTTTTTAGTTACATTGATTACTTACTGAGTTGGCGTACTCACGTTACTCCTTGCACCTCTGTGTGCAGATCCAATTGATTTTCGGACGAGCTTGTAGTTTTTCGAGGATTGAGGTAGCTGCTCAGCGTCCCCAGTTCACCTCATTTCCTTCCCTCAGATTATAGTTTCTTTTGGTCTTTTGTACCTCATACTTTTGTTGTAGCAAGTCATTGTTGTACATTGTATTCTCAGTCTTAGATGCTCATGACAGTTGACTCCAGGTTTTGGGGAAGTGTGTATTTGTATCATCTCATTTTGCTATTTTTAAAATCTGCTAAATTTTGGTGAAATTATGGGATATATTGATAATCTGAAATTGATGGATAGACTAGTTCTATGATAGGCGCCATCACGACCGACATAGGATTTGGAGTCGTGACAAGTTGGTATCAGTGCTTAGGTTACATAGGACTCAACAACTATAAGCAGGTTTAGTAGAGTCTTGCAGATCGGTACGGAGACGTCTATACTTATCTTCGAGAGACTACAGAAACCTTAGGAACAATCTAATTTTTCTTGAATTCTTTCGTGCCATTTGATTGGTTTTGGAAGTCTAAACTTCTGTTGTTTCATTCTCTCACAGATGGTGAGGACTCGCGCCACTGATCAGGGCGATCAGCCACCAGCGAGACCAACGAGGGGTCGAGGCCGTGGTAGAGGTAAGGGGCCAGCCCGTGCGGGAACCATGGCAGTATCAGTTGATCCCCCTACTATTCAGGATCACGTTCCCGCCGCATATGCTCCAGCGGCAATGACCCAGGCACCGACAATGCCTATTGTTATTCCGGGTCTTCAGAAAACCTTGGCTCACATCTTGACGATGTCTACCACCCTTGCTCAGGCAGTTGCCGCTACTTCTCAGGTCGGGGGAAGCAGTCAGACTCCAGTTGCCTGGACACCTGAGTAGGCTACTTAGGGCCATCAGACCCCAGGGGCGGTTCTAGCTCAGCCGGTTACTCTAGTTCAGAACTTTGTGGTCCCAGCTATGCCAGATGATAAGTAGCGTAGGCTGGAGAGGTTTAGTAGACTGCAGACTCCGACATTCAGTGGTGCCGATGTCAAGGATCCCAGAGTTTTCTAGATAAGTGCTAGAGGATGCTACGTACTGCTTGGATTTTGGAGACCAGTGGGGTCTCATTTGCTACTTTTCAGTTCTCTGGTTCGGCCTTCACTTGGTGGGTGTCTTTTGAGAGGAGTAGGCCTATTAGTTCAGAACCCCTTACCTCGCAACATTTCTCCACTATCTTCTTGGAGAAGTATATACCCCTGTACCACAGGGAGGAGCAGAGCAGACTTTTTGAGACGTTGCGTCAGAGAGAGCAATCAGTGATGCAGTATGAGATGTGGTTTTCGGAGTTGGCTCGTCATGCCACCGAGTTGGTCCCTACTGATAGGGAGAAGGATTACGAGGTTTTGTAGATGGCCTTACTTATCAGCTCCGCATTTTCATGACCTGAGAGAGAGTATCAGATGCTACATTCGAGCAGGTTGTCGATAGTTCTCGAGTTATTGAGTCGGTTCGCCGCGAGGAGTGGGTAGAGAGGGAGGCCAAGAGGCCTCATGGATCGGGTGTTTCTAGTGGTGCTCCTTCCAGGGGGCAGTTTCAGGATGGCAGGGGCCATTCACTCATGCCTCCTCAATCAGGCCGCCCAACCTATAGTGGTGCATCTTCGAGGCATGGTCCTCACGGTTTTCAGCTAGACCATTCTTCATTCGGTGCCTTCCAGCCTACAGTACAGCTCGAGCACCATCAGCTCAGGGTTCTTCTATGCATGTTTCTCCTAGTGGCTATTCTGGTGCCAAGGGTTTACTCCATTCCCAGTATCCAGCTCCAGGGAGCTGTTATGAGTGTGGAGAGTTCGAGCATATGAGGAAGAAATGTCATCATCTTCTTGGAGGTCTATCTTAGTTGAGGAGCCAGCCTTCGACTTCATCTCCAGTTACTTCACCACCCACCCAGGCAGCCTAGGGTGGTAGTCAGTTAGCTAGAGGCCTCCCTAAAGAGGGAGATTGAGCAGGTGCAGGTCAAGCCCGTATGTATTCTTTTCCAACCAAGCCAGATAATATGGCCTCCGATGTAGTGATCGCAGGTATTGTCTCAGTATGTTGCCGAGATTCTTTGGCCTTATTTGACCCTGGTTCCACATATTCCTATGTTTCTTCATATTTTGCCCATTTTCTTGATATGCCCTTTGAGTCTTTAGTCACATCTGTTCATGTGTCGACTCCGGTGGGTTATACTATTATTGTGGACTGTATGTATCGGTCGTGTGTGATATCTATTGGGGGTCTGGAGACTCGAGTGGACCTAATATTACTCAGAATGGTCGATTTTGATGTGATATTGAGCATGGATTGGTTATCTATGTGTCATGTTGTTCTTGATTGTCACGCTAAGACCATCACCTTACCTATGCCCGGATGTCCGAGGGTTAAGTGGAGAGGTTCTTCTGATTATGTGCCTAGTAGGGTGATTTCCTACCTGAAGGCTCAGGCGTATGGTTGAGAAGGGGTGTTTATCGTATCTGGATTTTGTGAGGGATGTCAGTGGTGAGACCCACGCTATTGATTCGGTCCCTGTGGTACGTGACTTTCCGGACGTGTTTCCTTCAGACCTGCCAGGCGTTTCACCTGATAGGGACATTGATTTTTATAATGACCTGGTGCCAGGCACTCAGCCTATTTCTGTTTCACCTTATCGTATGGCACCAGCGTAGCTAAAGGAATTAAAGGAGCAGCTTCAGGAACTCCTAGATAAGGGGTTCATTCGGCTTAGTGAGTCATCCATCGTATAGATGACATGTTTGATCAGTTGCAGGGTGCCAAGGTATTTTCTAAGATTGACTTGCGTTTCGGCTATCATCAGTTGAAGATTCGGGGGCCACACATCCCGTAGACTGTTTTCAGGACTAGATATGGTCATTCTGAGTTTCTGGTTAAACATTCGGGATGACCAACGCCCCAGCAGCCTTTATGGACTTGATGCATAGTGTATTCCGGCCTTATTTGGATTCTTTCATCATCGTGTTCATTGACGATATCTTGGTGTATTCTCGATGTCGGGACGATCATGAGAAGTAGTTGAGAGTTGTGCTTCAAACCTTGAGAGAGAAGAGATTGTATGCAAAATTTTTGAAGTGTGAGTTTTGGCTTGATTCATCAGTATTCTTGGGGCACGTGGTTTCCAATGAGGGTATTCAGGTTGATCTGAAGAAGTTAGAGGCGGTGCAGAGTTGGTCTAGACCATCATCAGCTACTGAGATTCGAAGTTTCCTTGGTTTGGCAGGGTACTATCGCCATTTCGTCGAGGGATTTTCATCTATTGCAGCACCTATGACCAGACTAACCCAGAAGGGTGCTCAGTTCAGGTGGACTGAGGAGTGCGAGGAGAGCTTTCAGAAGCTCAAGTCAGCTTTGACTACAGCTCCAGTATTGATTTTGCCTACAGGTTAAGGTTCTTATATAGTTTACTGTGATGCTTGGAGAGTTGGACTTGGAGCGGGTTTGATGCAGGATGGTAGGGTGATTTCCTAAGCGTCTAGATAGTTGAAGGTGCACAGGAAGAATTATCCGGTGCATGATCTTGAGCTAGCAGCTATTGTCCACGCCTTAAAGATTTGGCGTCATTATTTATATGGAGTGCATTGTGAGATTTTCACTGATCACCGTAGTTTGCAGCCTCTGCTTAAGCAGAAGGATCTGAATTTGCATCAAAGGAGGTGGTTGGAGCTTCTCAAGGATTATGACCTCACTATCTTATATCAACCAGGGAAGGCCAATGTAGTGGCTGATGCCTTGAGTCGCAGAGCGGAGAGTTTGTGGAGTTTAGCCTACCTTCCAGTAGCAGAGCGGCCTTTAGCACTTGATGTTCATGCCTTAGCATGTCAATTGGTGAGATTGGATCTATCAGAGCCTCCGCGAGTATTGGCTTGTGTAGCCTCCAGGTCTTCTCTTTATGATCAGATCAGAGCAGGCCAGTATGATGATCCATATTTTCTTGTTCTTTAGGACAGGGTCCGTCGCGGTTATGCCAGGGATGTGGTTATTGGTGATGATGGGGTAATGAGGATGCAGGGTCGGATTTGCGTGCCCATTGCGGATGGGCTTCGAGATTTAATTCTAGCTGAGGCCCATAGTTCGCGGTATTCCATCCATCCGGGTGCCGCGAAGATGTATCAGGATCTGAGACAACATTATTGGTGGTGGAGGATGAAGAGAGATATTCTTGAGTTTGTGGATCGGTGTCTCAACTGTCAACAGGTCAAGTATGAGCACCAAAGGCTATGTGGATTGCTTTAGAGATTTGATATTCCGGAGTGGAAGTGGGAGTGAATCACCATGGACTTCGTAGTTGGACTCCCACATTTGATGTTAAATGGGTTATTGTGGATCGGCTAACCAGGTCCGCGCACTTCATTCCTGTTGGTACTACTTATTCTTTGGAGCGGTTAGCTGAGATTTATATCAGGGAGATTGTCTGATTGCATGAGGTTCCAGTTTCTATCATTTATGATAGAGGTACTTAGTTCACATCTCACTTTTGGAGAGTCGTACAGAGAGAGTTAGGTACTCAGGTCGAGTTGAGCACAGCGTTTCATCCTCAGACTAACGGGTTGTGGGATTATACTATTTAAGGCGATGTTTATTCAGGAGAGGCTTCGCATGGTGCACTCTAGGTAGAAGAGTTATGCAGATCGAAAGGTCCGAGATGTGTCTTTCATGGTTGGGGAGAAAGTACTGCTGAAGGCGTCACCCATGAAGGGTGTTATGAGGTTCGGGAAGAGGGGAAAGTTGAGTCCCATGTTCATTGGTCCATTTGAGGTGCTTCAGAGGATTGGGGAGGTGTCTTATTGACTTGCCTTGCCTCCCACCTTGTCGATTATTCATCCGGTGTTCCATGTTTCGATGCTCTGGAAGTATGTTGGTGACACGTCTCATGTTTTGGTCTTCGGCATGGTTAAGCTCGAGGGTGATATGTCATATGAGGTAGAGCCAGTGGCTATTTTGGGTCGTTAGGTCAGAAAGCTTAAGTCTAAGGATATAGCTTCAGTGAAGGTTCAGAGGAGAGGACAGCCTGTGGAGGATGCCACCTGGGATACCGAGCGGGAGATACGGGAAAGATATCCTCACTTATTCAAGTCTCCAGGTATGTTTCTAGACCCGTTCGAGGATGAAGGTTTGTTTAAGAAGGGGATGATGTAAGGATCTGGCCGGTCATTTTATGAGATTAACCCCGTTCCCCCCATTTCTGCTTTACCATATATTGCCTAGCTTCTTTATGTTGTGTTGGGTTCGGAGTGGTCGTGGTGAGAACAGAGGCACTTAGCCTCTTAAAGTAGCCTAATAGTTGAAAAGTCAAACTGAGAGTTGACTTATTGGTAAACAACGTCGGAATGTGGATTTTATGGCTCATATAGCTTCGCTCGGTTATTTGGGACTTAGGAGTGTGTTCGGAATGAAGTTTTGATGTCCGGTGTAGAATTAGGCTTGAATTGGGGAAAGTTAGTTTTTGGCGATTTCTGGTCGATAGTGGAAAATAGGCTATAGGGGTCGGAATTAAATTCCGACATTTGGAGTAGGTTCATAATATCATTTTGGATATATGTCCAAATTTTCAGGTCAATCGGATGTGTTTTGGTTGGTTTCGGCATCATTGGCGAAATGTAGAAGTTGCAAAGCTCATATGTTTGAATTTGATGTAATTTTGGTGTTTTCGTGTTGTTTTTGGTGTTTCGAAGGCTCGACTAAGTTTGAATGATGCTATGGGGTTTGTTGGTATTTTTGGCTGGTGCCCTGAGGGGCTCGAAATTGATTTCGGATGGTAGGCGGAGGTTTGAACTTAGGAAATTTGCAGCAAATAGTTGTTGGTGTGGCCGCACCTACGGATGGGCAGCCAAAAGTGCGACGCTGCAGGTGCGGAGGTCCATGCGCAAGTGCAAAAGGAGGCTAGGCAGGAGGAGTCTGCAGGTGCGAATATTTGGCCGCACCTGCGAAGCCGCATATGCGGAAAAGGGACCGTAGGTGCGAGAATTTGACTGTTAGTGGGTTTTCGTAGGTGCGCACCTGGGACCCCAGGTGCGGGTCTGCAAGTGCGAAGAAAGGTCCGCAGGTGCGGATTAACTGGGCAGAACAGTATAAAAGAGTGCCTCCGCGAAATTTTTGTTATTCTTCCATTGTTGCAGTGACGGTGGAGCTTGTTTGAGAGATAAATGAAGAAAGACTTTGAGGTTCTTCAGTGGAGGTAAGTTCCCGGATTATAAAACTCATTTGTATGCTATTTTGTTCGGATTAGGTTTGTAAGTTGAAGGATTAAAGTAGAAAAAGTTGGAAAAACGGGGAGGAAATTTGAAATATCTTTTGGTGATTTGAGTAGGCAATTATGGTCCGACTGTGGACTTTTTGGTATGTATGGAATCGTGGGAGGATGAGGATTCTAGTGATGTAAATTTTATTAAATTCCGAGATGTGAGCCCGGGGCTCGGGTTTTGCCCAATTTCGAGAATTGTGTTAAAATTTATATCTTTCAATCGGGTTTTGTTCCATTAGCATGTATTGATGATGTTAATTTGGTTTTTGTTAGATTCGGAGCATTTGGGAGCCAATTCGAGGGGCAAGCGCATCGCGAAGTAGCTTTTGGGCTGTTTTCAGGTAAGTAACGTTTGTAACTCTAAACCTGAGGGTATGACACCCTATTATTTGTTATTGTGTTTATAAATGAGGTGACGCACATTCTAGGTGACGAGCGTAGGGGCGTGCACCGATAGGGATTGTGACATGGTCCGTCGCGTAGCGACTATTAAGCCGCGTATTTGATTTGAAACCTTACGACATCCTATCTTTCAGAAGTTTATACTTGTTTATGGGCTGTGAGCCATGTCTGGGGCCTTGTGCCGATCTGTTTAGACTCTAAGGGTTATTTTTACACTATTCTACCACTGTCCTATTAGTAAATTGCGAACTGAGTCATTGTTTCCTACTTTTTGTTATTTTCAATGTTATCACACTGCTTGAAAAACTCTGAAAAGTATTTTGGGCTGAGTCTCGTAAGTCAAGATAAGTTGCCCAACTGGCTTGTGAGGGTGACTGGGTTAGGTCGAGAGCCGAGTATGTGAGGATAGTTATGGGACGGGCTGCACGCTGCAACAATATATGTGTTATATATTATATGTGGATCAGGATGCACGCCGCAGCAATATAGATATATATATATATATATATATATATATATATATATATTGGGATTGGGTTGCACGCCACAACAATATATGTTATATATTGATCGGGCTACACGCCGAAGCAATATACATATCGGATCGGGTTGCACGCCGCATCAGATATAATGCTTGGGTTGAAGGAGCCCCTCTAGGAGTCTGTACACCCTCAGTGAGCGTAGTCGACTATTATATGGATCGGGCTGCACGTCNGATCAGGATGCACGCCGCAGCAATATATATATATATATATATATATATATATATATATATATATATATATATATATATATATATATTGGGATTGGGTTGCACGCCACAACAATATATGTTATATATTGATCGGGCTACACGCCGAAGCAATATACATATCGGATCGGGTTGCACGCCGCATCAGATATAATGCTTGGGTTGAAGGAGCCCCTCTAGGAGTCTGTACACCCTCAGTGAGCGTAGTCGACTATTATATGGATCGGGCTGCACGTCGCATCAATATATGTTATATCTATATGGATCGGGCTACACGCCGCAACAATATAAATATATATTTATGTATAAATGTAGTGGAGCAGGCTGCCCGCTGCAGAAGTTGTGTGTTCATGGTACTTACTGAGTACGAGTGTTAAGTGAGAGCATGAGATATTGATAGTGGAGTCACGAGTGACTGAGAGGCTTGCCCGAGTGGCTTTATTGTGAGTGATATTGTACCCAAGGGGCTTATATTTTATGAAAAAGTTGTTTTTCACTCTTCTTTACATCGAGCCTCTGATAATAAATGTTGGATAAAAGTTTCCTACGAGATTTTTAAATGGAAACTAGAGTTTTTATGAAATATTCGGAATTGTAGATTTATGACTTGATTTATTCATTTCCACTGATATTCATTATATGGATTTACATGATTTAAATTGCTCGCCACTACACTCAATTCTTTAGTTACATTGATTACTTACTAAGTTGGCGTACTCACGGTCCCTGCACCTCTGTGTGCATATCTAGGTGCCGGACCATCTCGCTAGTTGACTTCTGGACGAGCTTCGAGTTGTCTAAGGATTGAGGTAGCTGCTCAGCATCCCCAACTCACCTCCTTTCCTTCCCTCAGATTATAGTTTCTTTTGATCTTTTGTACCTCAGACTTTTGTTATAGCAAGTCATTGTTGTACATTGTATTTTCAGTTTTAGATGCTCATGACAGTTGACTGCATGTTTTGGGGAAGTGTGTATTTTTTTCATCTCATTCTGCTATTTTTAAAATCCGCTAAATTTTGGTGAAATTATGGGTGTAAAGACCCGTAAAATTTCTAAGTCAAAAATAATGCCCGAATAGGTCCTTGTGCTATTATAACTGTAGAAATTCTTAAAACTGTCCTATTTTGAGTAAAAAGTGTCCCGAAAGTTGAAAGATTAAATTTTCCAGAAATTGCGCGTTATGCGACGCACTATGCGATCACATAACAGGTATGCGGACCGCATTGTGGTCGCATACCTGGACAGGCTACTGTCCAAATGGAGGACAACTATGTGGCCCAAAATGCGATGACATTTTGGGTATGCGGACCGCATAGTTGTCGCATTCTTTCCCCATGGTTTTTGCGAGGGAGGTTATGCGACGCACTATGCGAGCTCATACAGGTATGCGGACCGCATAGTGGTCGCATACTTGTGCAGTGTGGTTCCCATTTTGGCCTATTTGGACTCCAATTATGCGACAAGAATGTAGACCGCATAGCAAGAATGTGAGACCGCATTTCTGTGTCGGGGCTCCTATTTTCTAAATTTAAAACCCAACCCCCTATTTTATAAAACACCCCTCCTCTTCATTTTTAATGATTTTCTGACCAAAAATAGAGAGAGAAGAACAGAGTTCTTGATAGAGAAGGTTTCAACATCATCCAATTTTATTTTTCCGAAATCACTCTAGCCCCGAAATTATCGAGTTATTGTCATCTTCTTCACTCAAAGAGGTAAGTCTTCACCATATTTCCCCAATTTCTCAGATTTTGTTTAAGAATAAAACACACATAGGTTGGTTTTTGAAAATAAAAAGTTAAATCTTGCATGCATGTGAGTTAAACCCCGTAATCTAGTAAAGGAAAAAACAAGTTTGGGTAACTATTCTCAAAAGGGGGTTAGTAGTCTAAGTGGTCACATAGTGCTTGATAAAATGCTCAATTGAGTACAAGATTCCTAATTGTAAGTGAAATATGTCCCATTGTGGAATAGATTGATGGTGGTAGACGGTCCGGTGAATTGTGATAGAAATTAATAAGGGGACGGCTCGAGGTATGTATGGCTAACTTTAATCTTCGTAGAGTCACCTTGTTGGTGTCCGAACATTCGGTATGAGTTTCTTGTTGAGTATATGTAATTTTATTGTCCGGTTGTGTTGAAGTGTTAGATTTCATTATCTGATTTTTCTTAGTCGACTATCGTGATAATTGAAATTGTGAAAGGTGACTTCTATGTGATTACTCTATCATGTGCAAGGTTCGTTAAATGCTTGAGTATGTTGGTATGAAAGAATGGTAACAAAATCAAATATGTAAATGTATCTAAGTCATAAGGGCTGTGTAACAAGTGATGAAAGGGAGTTGTGAATTGATCTAATTGAACTAAATGACCATGTAAATATCGTATATGACTCATTGTTGGCAAGGTTCGTTGTGGCTTAACTTCATATGGATTGTTGGTTGTAATGAATTTATTTTCTTCTTGATGGGCATCGTTTTGGTTGAATTAATGGATGATAAAGACTATTGTGAAAACATGATTGGTTGTGTGTTATGAAATTTTACTCTTCATGATATGAAACCCTATGATTGAATTGTGGGCTGTTATTGTTTGCCATGAAACGTGATGGTCCGGTGGGATCGGGTTGCATGCTGCAACACGAAGTAATAAGGGTGGAGAGGTAACAAGGGTGGAGTGTAAATTGTACGGTGGGATCGGGCTGCACGCTGCAACACGAAGTAATAAGGGTGGAGAGGTCACAAGGGTGGAGGGTGAACTGTACGGTGGGATCGGGTTGCACGCCACAATATAATGTAATAAAGCTGAAATGTGATTGTATTGAAATAAGAATTATTGAGGCTCTCAATTGTATTTGTTTCTGTATCGTTGTTCACTATGTGTTGGTTTCTTATTGATTTCTATCTCTGCATCTCTTGATTTTACTTTGACTAAATAGTACTATTCCACAGTGCTAACGTCCCTTATGTCGGGGCGCTACATCTTTTATATGGATGTGGGTGGTCCATAGTAGGTAGCTCAGCTCGCCGTTAGTGGTGCCTCCTCTTCATCTTTCAGCAAGTACTGGTGAGCCCCACTTCCTCCCAGGGCCGTGTGTAATTCATGCCATCTCTTTTGAGTCTGTTATGTATTTTAAGGTATAGCTGGGTCCTTGTTGTCGACAAGTATTGTATAAACTCCTAGTATTCATAGAGGCTCCATACATTTGATGTGGGTGTATATATGTATTTTGGGCAGTAACTGTACGCAATCGCAATCGTGGTCCGTATTGGAAAGTTATGTATGTATTGTGTATGTTTTTGGGAATCAGCTATTGAAATGCCAAAAGAGAAATGAACTTAAGTTTGTAAATCCACGCTTAAATCCTAAGTTGTTATTTCATATGGAATATGGTGCATTGTAAATACGGGGGAAATGCGTTGGGTAGGAAAGGAAATCCATGTCCGCTTGACCGGGTTCACCCGGTTATGTGCCGGTCTCGTCCCTCGATTTTGGTGCGTGACAAACTGGTATCAGAGCTTAAGGTTTGAATAGTATTCTAGGATGTCTTGGAGCCGTGTCTAGTAGAACCCTTCTTATCGGTGTGTTCTCGACCACATCTATAATTAGGGGGCAGCATGGACATTTAGGAAAGTACCATTTTATTGCTATTCTATATAGTGTGATGTGGTGGATGGTGAGGTTGTCTATCTCTAACTCGTGCATTGTTCAAATATTCAGTAAATGGCACCCAAGAAGAGAGCTCAACTCGGCCTACAAGCCAATGCCACCCCAGGAGTGGCCGTGAATTCTTTATCTGATGGTGTGGGTGAGAATGATTCCCCGACCCTGAATCTACCTGACTCTTCCATCATAGGCCAAGATATTCCTATTACGGCTCTAGAAGAGGGTGCTACAGTCCCTCCCGCTGATTTTCCCAATCCTTCTTCAGTCCCAGCTTCCGGTCCCGGTATTTCTGATGGGGACCTCAGGGGAGCTATTCAGATGTTAACCCAGTTAGTGGCCTCCCACGCCCAAAGTTCATATTCTACCCCTACATCCTCTAGCGAGCAAGGGGATTCTTCAGGTTCACGCATCAACCAGTTTCTGCGGTTAGCCTCTCCAGAGTTCACAGTCACCGACCCAGTGGCCGGCGCTCAGAAGTTTATTGATGAGATGTACAAGACCCTCCGAGTTATGAGGGCTACTGAGACAGAGGGGGTTGAGTTGGCTTCCTTTCGTCTGAAGGGAGCGGCATATTCATGGTTTGAAATGTGGGAGACTTCCCGTGGAGAGGGGAGCCCTCTGGCGAGGTGGGAGGAGTTTGTGGATGCCTTTATGGGTCATTTCTTGCCTGTCGAGATTATGGCAGCCCATGCTACCTAGTTTGAGGCCCTCAAGCAGGGAAACGTGAGTATGTGGGAGTATCATATAGAGTTTGTGCGCTTGTCCAAATATGTTGTTCACATGATGCCGATTATGGAGGCTAGAGTTCGACGGTTTGTTCAGGGCCTTGGTCCCTTGGTGGTTAATGAAGCTGCTACAACTGCCTAGTATTCAGATATTAATTATGGGAATATCGTGGGATTCGTGCAGGCCATAGAGGCTCGGATGTTGAAAATAAGAATGGATTGGGAGAGTAGTAGTAGGGCCCGGTCAGCGGGCAACACTGGGAGTTTATTTGGAGGAGGGAGATCAGTCCTTGGGAGAGGGTCATCAGGGCCATCCCAGTCCTATGCTCAGTCTTCAGCCAGTGCCCCACCATCAGGGCACAGTTATTAGCGGAGAGGTGACTTTGGACCAGGTCCAGACAGCAGGAGGTTCCATCAATCGAGTCATTCCGGTGGGAGGTTGAAGTAGAAACGGAGGGCACCATGCCCTAAGTGTGGGAAGTTTCATTCTGAGCCTTATTAATTGGATATACCAGTATGCTATAGATGTGGAGAGAAATTCCATATCCAGCGAAACTGCCGCGCACCCAGTCAGGGCTCAGGTAGGGGTATTGCTCAGCCATCTAGCTCTTCAGCCGCTAAATCTTCAGCATGCCCTCCAGCTCCAGCTCCAGCAGGGTGCGGTACAGTTAGGGGTGGAGCACGGGGTCCAGGGGGACCCAGTCAGTTCTATGCTTTGAGTGGTTCCCAAAATACGGAGGCCTTCCCAAATGTTGTCATCTGACTATTCAGTCACATGATGTTTATGCTCTTATTGATCTCGGGTCTTCTTTGTCATATGTTACTCCATTTATTGCTTCAAGTTTTGGGATAGAACCCGAACAAGTTCATGATTCATTCTCTTTGTCGACTCCGGTTGGTGATTCCATTACGGTCGTGCGAGTCTATAGGAATTGTGTTGTCACGGTGCGTGGCCGGGATACGACGGGCGATATTATTAAGTTAGAAATGGTAGATTTTTATGTAATTATGGAGATGGATTGGCTCTATTCGTGCTTTTCTAAACTCGACTGCCGAACCAGGATTATGAGGCTATAGTTTCCTAATGAACCAGTTATCGAGTGGGAGGGAAATAATGTTGTGCCAAGAGGTAGATTTATTTACTACCTTAAAGCCTTAAAAATGATCAGAAAAGGGTGAATCTTCCATTTGGTCCGGGTTGGACACCACTTCAGAGGTTCCTGCTCCCGAATCGGTGCCTATTGTGAATCAATTTTTTGAGGTATTTCCGGGCGAGCTTCCTGGGATTCCACCAGATAGGGAGATCAATTTTGGGATATATGTATTGCCAGATATGCAGCCAATATCTATTCCACCTTACGAAAAAGCGCCAGCAGAATTGAGAAAGTTAAAAGAACAATTAAAAGATCTATTAGAAAAAGGTTTCTTTCGGCCAAATGTGTCGCCTTGGGGCGCGCCGGTTCATTTTTTTAGAAAGAAAGACGGATCGCTTAGGATGAGTATTGATTATGGACAACTCAACAAGGTCACCATCAAAAACAAATACACATTGCCTTAGATAGATGATTTGTTCGACCAGTTGCAAGGTGCTGAGTTCATCTCAAAGATTGGTTTGCGGTCCGGGTATCACCAGTTAATAATCGGGGAACAGGATATTCCTAAGACTAATTTCAGGACTCGTTATGGGCACTTTGAATTTCTGGTAATGTCTTTTGGGCTAACCACCGCCCCAGTAGCTTTTATGGATATTATGAATCGGGTTTTCAAACCGTTTCTTGACTCCTTTGTGATTGTCTTCATTGACGATATTCTTGTTTATTCGCGAAGTCATGAGAATCATGCTAATCACCTCAGGGCAGTTCTGCAGACTCTTCATCATCACCAATTGTATGTAAAGTTTTCAAAACGTGAGTTTTGGCCAGAATCAGTCACCTTTTTTGGGTCATGTTGTTTCCAGGGAGAGGATTCGGGTTGATCCCCAAAAGATTGCAGCGGTGAAGGATTGGCCTAGGCCAACGACCCCGATGGAGATTCGCAAATTCTTGGGACTAGCTGGGTTTTATCAGAGGTTCGTGGAGGGATTCTCTACTCTTGCCTCCCCATTGACTAAGCTGACGCAGAAAGTAGTTGTGTTCCAGTGGTCCGATGAATGTGAAAATAGTTTTCAAGAATTAAAGTCGAGATTGACTCCGGCACCAGTGTTGACCTTGCCAGAAGATTCAGAGGGATTTATGGTTTATTGTGATTCTTTGAGGGTTGGTTTGGGGTGTTGATGCAATGTGGTAAAGTTATAGTGTATGCTTCAAGGCAGCTCAAGAATCACGAGAAGAATTATCTGACACATGATTTGGAGCTCGTGGTGGTAGTGTTTGCATTAAGAATCTGGTCGCATTATCTTTATGGGGTCCATGTTGACGTGTTCACAAACCACAAGAGTCTCCAGTATATATTTAAGCAGAAGGAGTTGAACTTAAGGCAGCGAAGGTGGTTAGAATTGCTCAAGGACTATGATATGAATATTTTGTACCATCTTGGGAGGGCGAATCTGGTAGCCGAAGCTCTTAGTCGGAAACCCATCGGTAGCTTGGCACATTTGGAAGTCGGTCAGAGGCTTTTGGCTCAAGAAGTTTATCAGTTGGCCAGTCTGGCGATCTCTCTTTCGGCCTCAGATGAGGGGAATGTCGTGGTGCGTAATATAGCAGAGTCTTCGCTTGTAGCAGAAGTCAAGGGAAAGCAATTCAAGGATCCAACTTTGGCATCATTGAGGGAAGGAATTTTGAATCACAAGACTTCAGCATTCTCACTCGACAATGATGATGGTGTCTTGCGGTGTCAAGAGAAGTTATGTGTTCCAGATGTGGATGATCTCCGGGAGAGGACAATGACAGAGGCTCATAATTCCAGGTATTCCGTACACCCAGGTTCTACGAAAATGTACCATGATCTCAAGGAAATTTATTGGTGGAATGGTATGAAGAGGGATGTGGCGGACTTTGTGGATAAGTGTCCGACTTGTCAGTAAGTAAATGCCGAGAATTAGAGGCCCGGTACCAATGTGGAAATCGGAGATGATCAATATGGACTTTCTGGTGGGGTTACCTCGCACTCCACGTAGGTTCGACTCTATTTGGGTAATAGTGGATCGGCTCAGGAAATCAGCTCACTTCTTGTCAGTCAAGTCCACCGATACTGCAGAACAGTACGCTCGGTTGTATATCAAAGAAATAGTTAGGCTCCATGGCGCTCCAATTTCTATTATCTCGGATCGAGGGGCCCAGTTCACAGCTAACTTTTGGAAAATATTTCAGCAAGGTTTGGGTACTCAGGTAAATCTCAGCATAGCATTCCATCCACAAACCGATGGGTAGGTAGAGCAGATTATTCAGACCCTTGAAGATATATTGCGGGCTTGTGTATTACATTTCAAGGGTAGCTGGGATGAACACTTGCCACTTATAGAATTTGCTTATAATAACAGTTTCCATGCTAGTATTTCGATGGCCCCATTTGAGGCATTTTATGGAAGGAGGTGTAGGTCTCCGATTGGATGGATCGAGGTTGGCGAGGCGGAACTGCTAGGACCAGATCTTGTGCACCAAGCTATGGAAAAAGTTAGAGTAATTCAGGAGAAGATGAAAACTTCTCAGAGTCGTCAGAAATCCTATGTGGACATTCGTCGAAGAGAATTTGAGTTTCAAGTAGATGATTGGGTATTCTTGAAGCTGTCTCCCATGAAGGGAGTAATACGGTTTGGGGAGAAAGGAAAATTGAGCCCTAGGTATGTCGACCGTATAGGATCGCTCAAAATATAGGACATGTTGCCTATTAGCTGGAATTGCCCCCTGAAATGTCATTAGTGCACCCGGTGTTCCATGTGTCTATGTTGAAGAAAGTAGTTGGAGATCCATCATCCATCGTGCCAGTTGAGACTATTGAGGTTAATGAGGAATTATCGTATGAGGAGGTTACGGTTGCTATTCTTGATAGGCAAGTCCGTAGATTGAGGAACAAAGAAATTGCTTCAGTTAAAATGTTGTGGCGAAGTCAGCAAGTTGAGGAAGCCATGTGGGAAGCGTAAAATGAAATGAAAGAAAATACCCCCATTTGTTTGAATAAGTCTAGTAGTGATCGTGCGAATTGTCATCTCTAAGTAATTATATGTTATGTTCAGTTTCGTGCAAAAGCACCCCATTTTTCCCTAATTGCTCTACAACTTTAACTTCTTAAGTTGTGCCATAATTGTGTATGTTGTGACTATTTGAGTAATGTGCAGCCCCTTGGAGTAAATTAAATTATATGAAACTCATATGATGGTTAAATTATTGATTGAAAGTGTAGGTTGGTAAGTATTACTTGTATTATATATGGCATGTTGAAGTAATTGAATTATATGGGACTTGCCGAGGTGACCAAATTATGTGCAAGGCCATGAAATAACTAGTTATGTGTGGAATTGGTTAGGAACATGTATTTCGGGGGCTCTTTGACAGGTAGATAGGCCTAATTACAAAGGAAACTCAGGCGAAATTTTCAGAAAATATCGGAGTTAGAAAAAAATTGGGGGTTGGCAAATTATTCCCCGATCCTCATTTGAGGACGAATGACTTTAAGTGGGGGAGGATGTAAAGACCCGTAAAATTTCTATGTCTAAAATAATGCCTGAATAGGTCCCTGTGCTATTATAACTGTAGAAATTCTTAAAATGGTCCTATTTTGAGTAAAAAGTATCCCAGAACTTGAAAGATTAAATTTTCCAGTAATTACGCGTTATGCGACGCAGGATGCGATCGCATAACAGGTATGCGGACCGCTTAGTGGTCGTATACCTGGATAGGATACGGTCCAAAATTAGGACAACTATGCAGCTAGAATGCGATCGCATTTTGGGTATGAGGACGGCATAGTTGTTGCATTCTTGCCCCATGGTTTTTGCGAGGGAGGTTATGCAATCGCATAACAGGTATGCAGACCGCATAATGGTCGCATACATGGGCAGTGTGGTTCCCATTTTGGCCCATTTGGAGGCCAACTATGTGATAGGAATGCGGACCATATAGCAGGAATGTGATCGCATTCCTGACCGCATTTATGTGTCGGGCTCCTATTTTCTAAATTTAAAATCCGACCCCCCTGTTTTATAAAACACCCCTTCCCTTTATTTTTAATGATTTTCTGACCAAAAATAGAGAGAGAAGAAGAGAGTTCTTGAGAGAGAAGGTTTCAACATCATCCAATTTGATTTTTCCAAAATCACTCAAGCCCGGAAATTATTGAGTTATTTTCATATTCTTCACTCAAAGAGGTAAGTCTTCACCATACTTCTCCAATTTCTCGAGGTATGTATGACCAACTTTAATCTTCGTAGAGTCACCTTGTTGGTGTCCGTACATTCGGTATGAGTTTCTTGCTGAGTATATGTGAATTGATTGTTCAATTGTTTTGAGGTGTGAGATTTCATTCTCTGATTTTTCTTAGTCAACTATCGTGATAATGAAAATTGTGAAAGGTGACTTCTATGTGATTACTCTATCATGTGCAAGGTTCGTTAAATGCTTGAGTGTGTTGGTATGAAAGAATGGTAAGGAACTCAAATGTGTAAATATATCTAAGTGATAAGGGATGCGTAACAAGTGATGAAAGGGAGTTCTGAATTGATCTAATTGAACTAAGTGACCATGTAAATATCGTATTTGACTCATTCGCTTAACTTCATATGGATTGTTGGCTATAATGAATTTATATTCTTGTTGATGAGCATATTTTTTGTTGACTTAATAGATGATAAAGACTATTGTGAACACATGATTGGTTGGGTGTTATAAAATTGTACTATTGATGATATGAAACCCTGCGATTGAATTGTGGGTTGTTATTGTTTTCCATGAAATGTGATAGTCCGGTGGGATCGGGTTGCACGCCGCAACACGAAGTAATAAGGGTTGAGAGGTAACAAGGGTGGAGTGTAAGTTGTACGGTGGGATCGGGTTGCACGTTGCAACACGAAGTAATAAGGGTAGAGAGGTAACAAGGGTAGAGGGTAAGTTGTACGGTGGGATCGGGTTGCACGCCACAAAAGAATGTAATAAAGATGAAATGTGATTGTGTTGAAATAAGAATCTGTGAGGCTCTCAATTGTATTTGTTTCTGTATCACGGTGCACTATGTGTGTGTTCCTTTAACTGCTTTCTATCTGCGCATCTCTTGATTTTACTTTGAGTAAAGTTTGCTCATACATAATAGTACTATTCCACAGTGCTAACGTCCCTTTTGCCAGGGGCGCTACATCTTTTATAGGGATGTAGGTGGGTCCACAGCAGGTAGCTCAGCTCACCATTAGTGGTGCCTCCTCCTCATCTTTCAGCAAGTACTGGTGAGCCCCACTTCCTCCCGGGGCCGTGTGTAATTCATGCCATCTCTTTTGAGTCTGTTATGTATTGTAAGGTATAGCTGGGTCCTTGTTGTCGGCAAGTATTGTATAAACTCCTAGTATTCGTAGAGGCTTTGTAGACATGATGTGGGTGTATATATGTATTTAGGGTAGTAACCGTACGTAATCGGAGTCGTGGTCCGTATTGGAATGTTATGTATGTATTGTGTATGTTTTTGGGAATCAGTTGTTGAAATGCTAAAAGAGAAATGAACCTAAGTTTGTAAATGCACGCTTAAATCCTAAGTTGTTATTTCATATGGAATATGGTGCATTGTATATACGGGGGAAACGCGTTGGGTAGAAAAGAAAATTCAGGTCCGCTTATCCGGGTTCACCCGGTTAAGTGTCGGTCTCGTCCCTCGATTTTGGGTCGTGACAATGGGATATATTTTGATAATCTTAAATGGTTGGCTAGCCTAGTTCTATGATAGGCGCCATCACAGCCGGCTTAGGATTTGGGGTCGTGACAGCATGTTGAAAAGATTGATTTGCTATTGGCACGTGTCACGACCCAATTCTCACTATTGACCTTGATGGTGCTCAACATCGGCGTTAGGCATGCGTACAGTGAACTATCAACTTAATTATTAATTTTAATACTTTTGAAATTAGGAGTTTTATGAAATCAAGAAAGTCAATGCGGGGAAAACCATGGTGATACAAACATTAATAAATCAAGAAAAGGAATTGGTGAAAATTAAGAAAAACCAAAACATCTACTAGAAACTCCCAAAACCCGGTGTCACAAGTGCATGAGCATCTTCTAGGAGGTACAATACTAATACAACATCTAACTGAAATATAAAATAGATAGGTTAATATAAATGATCATGATGGAGACTCCGTATGTTGTGGATCATAATATGGAATTCAGCTCACCGTAAATTTCACTCAATAGCTGCGCTCATGCGGTAGAATGACCACCAAATCACATGCACAATCAGTGCAAAAGTGTAGAATAAGTATGTAAATCAACGCGTACCTGATAAGTATCTAGCCTAACCCTGGAGAAGTAATGACGAGGGATCGACATCAACACTTACTAGTGGTCCCATAAATCAGTACAATAAATTATAAATAGATATGAAACACAACGATAATAATGAGGTAAGAACTGTAACTGACATAATCCTCCAACATAATAAAAAATATAAATTTTTCAAGTATTATATGTTATCTCAAATAAATAAGAAATATTAAGTGTTATATCATCAGATAAGGAATATCCAGTAGATGGCAAGTCTCAACCAAAAGGGAATTATAAAAAATATTTTGAACCCTAGCAACACTAAGCACGAGTTATGTCGAGATCGTACGATCCGATCCATATAGTCATGTACATACACTGGTAAGTTCATATGGCATGATCCGTGGATACATCTCGTATTGCTATTTCATAGACCTGCCAAGGAGTTCGTCCCGATCCCCGGGAATAGAAGAAACTTATCGAATTAAAGACCATTTATTTGTAACACAAGGAGTGGAACATAAAGTAAGCATGACTTTAACCAATAATCAAATACACAGCCAAACAACTCAAAGTAACAAGGTTCGACCTATAATGATCTCTAATCAAATTTCAATTATAAGTTTTAGATAGTCAAACTGACAAGTTGAGTTCAAGTAATACAAATATTGCATGATAACATCCTATGTCTACCCGGACATGAACATGGTTTTAGTCGCGTACGGACTCTCATTACTTCGTGCGTACGTGGTATCCACAACTGGTAGCACTTAACCAATATAGTAGTTACAAGGTAAATTCCCCCTCACAATGTTAGAAAGGAGGCTTACCTCACTCCAAAATCCTATAACTAGCTCCAACCCCTCTCTAACACCTCAATTCAATGTCAAACTATCTGAAACTAATCATACAATATGCAAACCAATCATAAAATAATCCAATACTCATAATTTAAAATTTTATAACAATTCCCAACTCCGCTCGAAAAGTCAACAAAGTCAACCCCCGGTACCACGTGCCCGGATTTTGAAACCTTTTGAAGATAATTATTAGCCATAGAACCATGAACTCAATTATATAATTTATTGCCAATTCCAAGTCCAATTACGTGGTCAAAATCCAAAATCTCATAATTTCTAAAAACTTTCATGTTTAAATAATTATATAATTCATGTATTTAGCTCACAATGTGTAGAAATCACTTACCACGTGATCGATGGTGAAAATGGCTCCTCCAAATCGCCAAGCAAGAGAGAAATAAGTGAAATTAGCAAAAATCTTGATTTAAGTAACATATATTTTGCACAGGCATTGCCCTTCGTGATCGTGGTCTAAGGCCTTGCGATAATGAAGTAATATTACCTCTGCTTCCCAACATAGCCTTCAAGATCGCTCCTGATGCCTCGTGATCATGAAGTACGACAAGTCCAACAACTGCGAACGCGGTACACCTTCGCATTGGTGAAGATTAATTGAACCCGCTGAACGATGCAATAGAGCTCAATATAATCAGTCGGGTCATTACATTCTCCTCATTTAAACGCTTCGTCCTCGAACATTCAGAGAACCTTTTCAGAGTTGCCCAAGATCATTGGTTAACACCTCGTGCACCTACTAGAATGAAGATCCTTCCTTCTATCTTAGATCGCAAGCTTTAGAACCAAATTCAAAACTCCGCAATTCTATACATGTTCCGATTCTAGCACTCGTACACCATATCAATATCAATAAGTTGTAATCATCAAATGCACCGCATAATCCATTTTCCCATAATAATATCCTTCAATCACAATAGCTGCAAATTAACGAACATGATGCCAATAATAGACCTTACTACACATATACGCCATGTTTCAATCCTTGCAATAATGCAATATTGAAAGAGATATGTAGAAACTCATAACCACCCGCCAAATCAATAACTCACGGAGTCTCTCCGCTCTATATGAACCATTGCATCATTAGGAACTAATTAGTGACATTTTCCTTTTAATATACATACTGATCACACTGATTCCAAGTCCAATGACATCGTCTCACCCAGTACAAGCTGCTCAGGCAGCAAGACACCTCAAATACCGTCTAATATCTCATACGACATAATCAATGCGCCAACAAGCCGTAACTCGAATTTGACAAATAAGGAGAAGCAAATCCGAGTGGAGAACTATCTGCCCCCGCGTAATGAGTAGATTAACAAAATGAATGTTATGATCCTATCTCATAGATGAGAAGGAAAACAAACACGAATGATTATCAAGGAACCGTACCCAATATCTAACGGTTGTAATGTGCAACCCGACCACACATGGTACTGTTGTGGTGCACACCCTGATACAAACATCATACTCGTGGCGGCGTGCTACCCCATCCACACACAACAATCAATAAGGAAATCATCATTGAGCCAAAATGATCATACCCACTAAATATCCGCATAACAAAGACAAGCATGCCAAGTGCATAAAAACAACATTGGGGAGACAGATATCGCCAGGTACGACAAATTTCAAAGCATGACTAAGGTGCAATAAACAACATGCATCTCGAAATCCATCTAGCTCATATAACACCTCAACCTACACATGATCACCATGCACATGTGAATAACCAAACCGTCTCACAACCCAAATGTCACGACCCAAAATTCCACGCGGGTTGTGATGGCGCCCAACACTGAGGTCAGGCATGCCAACAGTTGCTTACTAGTGAAATTTTCCTTATTAACATACCAACCCCACATGTTTCCCAAAGTTTCACACTTAAATTATTAAAAATATAAGCGGAATCATTTATAAATTTAAGTACATACAACCAAAATGATCGTGATCCAATACAATATATACATATACAATCCCAAAATAGAATCTACTAAGTGCGTGCCAGGAACTACTGTCACAAGTCGATGGGCGAACTAGTACATTGTACAAAAGATAATACAAGGGTGCAGCTCACCATGGATTCCGGTCCGGAAGATAAGTCAAGCACCGGTCGGATAACTAGAAACACCAGCCTTAGAACATGTACATAAGTGCAGTATGAGTACATAATATATATATGTACCCAGGGAGTATCCCGCCTAACCTAGAAGAGGTAGTGACGAGAGGTCGACATGACACTCACTAAGGTCCAACAGTAATAATGTAAATAGGATATATGGAAAGTAGTAGACATCTGAGACAATAAGCAGCATATATCTATCAAATACAAAAAACCAGGTAAGTACTGAAAATAAGCAACAAAGTACACTTCCCCTTTTCCCCCGAATATCTGTCAAGTCAATATCAATGGAAACAGTACCTAATAGCCTCAAGCGCACACAAGGATAGGACAACTGGCCTGAGTCGTAAGGAAATATCTAGACCCGAACTCATATGTATATAAAGTTAACATAAAGCACTTGATCGCCAATCATACCTGCGACTCGAGTGCTGACTCATATATATAATTAACATAAAGCTCACCTCGATTGTGAATCATACCTGCGACTCGAGTTCTGACTCATATATATAATTAACATAAAGCTCCCCTCGATAGCGAATCAAACCTGTGAATCGAGTGTTGACTCATATATATAATTAACATAAAGCTCCCCTCGATCGCGAATTATACCTGCAACTCGAGTGCTGACTCGTATATATAATTAACATATATATATATATATATATATATATACCGGACTTATCAATAATCTTAGTAGAGACTATACTTGTAACAAAGGTCTATTCGCCAAAATTTCGGAGGCAACTCCCTACCATATTTGCATACTAGTTCAAAGATAATAAGCATACTAGTTCGAAGATGATAAACAACTCAAAGTAGGGCTAAATATACACATAAGGCACGTAATAGCATGCTCGTGAGCCCTAAGCTACCCTACATGATAGGATAGTCGCAACATACGGACTCTCGTCACGTTGTACACACGTAGCCCCCAAATAAATTACACATAGCATATATAATACCTATGGGGACAATTCCCTCTTACAAGGTTAGAAAGGAGACTGACCTCATGTCGAATACACCCCTCGAACCAAGGATGCGCCCGAATCTCCAAACTCTACACCCGAGGACTCGCGCCACATAAGGTACAATGACATCAATACATGCTCAAAATATGGAAAATTATCCTAATTTGCAATAACCCAACATTCTTGAGAAATTCCCACAATCCAACCCTGGGCTTGCACGCTCGGATTCTTAAAATTCTCAAATGAATCACTCACCCGAAGCCTAAGGATCATAATTATGTGATTTATACTTGAATTCATGGTCTTAAACGGATAATTCACAAGTTCTTCAAAAGCCCTATGGGTACTACCCAATTTCATGAATTCGATGTTTTAAAAGAGAGATTAACTAGGAATTTATGTTTAAAACTAGTGTTAAGTAAGGAATTTACTTACCTTGGCAGTATATGGGTCGTGGAGGGTGGTGCTCAACCTTGAAGGCTCTCTAATGGAGTTTTAGATGAGGAAGAATGAAGAAAACCCCTTTTTTAAACATTTATATACGTCCTCCTACAGGTGTTTCCGCACCTGCGGTCCCGCACCAGTGAGAAAGGAATCGCACCTGCGGGAAATGGCGAGGGGGCTGGGGATCACACCTATGGAAGGGTTTCCGCACCAGCGAACCGCCCTTGCGGAAATGGTTCCGCACCTGCGAAGGCTGGGGGGGGGCCATGGTTTCTGCATCTGCGAGGCTGGGACCGAGCGAGTGGTCCCGCACCTGCGGCTGGGCAACTGCACCTACAGTCACACCAGCAACAGCTGCACCAGTAGATGTTTTATCTGGTTTTTGGCCTCGTTAGGTGCCCGGGAGGCACCTGGGCCCATCCGAGCCCTAATCAAAATATATCAACGAGTCCCAAATCATAATACGGACTCGCTCAAGCCTTCGGAACACCCAAAACAACGCTAAAACTCAAAATCACACCCCCAAACCCCAAGAACCAAACTTAGGAATTTTAAGTTTTCTAGACTTCGCTCACAACGCGCCGAACCGACCTATACAACTCGGAATGACCCCAATTTTTCAGGCAAGTCATAATTAACATAACAGAAGTATTCCTGGTATCGAAATTCCGTTCGGACCTCGACAACACAAAAACACGCCCCAAACCAAAATATGAACTTAAGGAACTTCTTATTTCAATATTGGGCGCCAAAATACCCCCGGTTCATCAGAAACCCAATCCGAACATATGCCCAAGTCCGAAAGCATCACACGAAGCTACCGAAACTGACGAAACTCGATTCCGAGGTCGTTTACCCAAAATGTTGACCAAAGTCAAACATGGCCTTAAATACCAACCTTAAGGAACCAATTGTTCCTATTGCACTCTAAAGACGTCCAAATCCCGGACCACCATCCCCCGCAAGTCATAAATCATAAAAAGCCGCTATGGGAAGTTTCATTTGGGGGGAACAGGGTCCAATAGTGCAAACGACCGGTCGGATCGTTACACCACATGGCATAAAAGTAGTACCTAAAATAGATGAAGACAAGAATTCCATCCACCTGGCCCGAAAACCCATCCATAAGAAATGTTATGCCGAATAAGCATATCTGATTGTTATAAAATATTCATTCACATTAGTCCTGCCAACGGACCTTAAGTAAATTTTTATCATCCCAAAATGGGTAAATAACCAACAATGACTCTATTCATGAAACATATGATCTAACGTCAAATCAGGAACAAACTTCCACCATCTGCAACAAAAAGAATAGAGCGTCTCTCAGAGAAAATCTCTCATAAGCTACAATACCTGAATCTGCATACCTAATCTCAATTCTACCCCTTAAATGACTGACACACCAAACTTATACCATCATCATGTGGGAGGTACTCCGACAATCTTCCGTATCAGGTAGAAAAATCTGCACATCTATGGCCACAAACCGTACTATTTCTATAATGCCAATCAAGAATCCACAAGTCAACACACAATGCCTCTTCTGTAAGACACCCTTCTCAAGCGACACTAAAATAGTGCTAGCTTACTCTGGACATCTGAATTTCTCCCCCCCCCCCCTCCGAGCTCATGACATTCCTATTAAAACTGGACCCCAACCTTGATTCTCAAATTCCAATTCCACACCGCTCACTGCACCTATCATGCTACTACGCGAGAATACGCGAATTTTATCATAAATACTGAACAACCAGTTGAACAAACACACCATCATCTAGAACCATTCACCTAACTCATTTCACATGGAAAATTGCAACACACAGCCAAATTCCCATAATCGCAGAAAATGCAACCCTCAAGTCATGGTCTAAACCGCCATATTCTTCCGGGATCCCTTCACACACAACAAAAACCATCAAAATTAAATACCTCCAAATCAATAAAATCACGGATGCTACCAAGCCCATATGTATAGCCAAGAAACACCTATATAACCATATCATACCTAAGGGAACCGATCATTTCCTTTACCATGCCACTCCAAACCACTACCAAACTAACCCAACTTCTTTTGATTCCTTCTTGAATTGCCTTTAGAATAAATACCTCTTCGTCCCAGCAAGACTGCCTCGCCTCAATACGCATCACTTTACATTCTCTTCATGAGCTCAATAGTATCACCGACTGATACATCCATTCTGATTATATTTTTTGCGAATTTGAAGTTGTATCTCCCACTTTTCTAACACTACACTGCATTCCTTATGATAACATAGAAATACGCCAAGTACCTCTTGCACTCTATTGCAAAACTCAATCCTCAGCCACCTAACGAACCTGAAAATCCTTCAGCACCACATGTTAAATCTCGAATCCACTAGAACCATCATTGAGAGTTGCCTACTCTAATACAGTCCCGATTATATAACCAAAAAACTAATGCCTCGTTAGCACATGAACACTCCAAACAAGCAACCGGATGAATCATTTTCCTTATATACCACATTAACAATAAGTATAAGATCTGAGTCATTCCACAACCTTCGGTTATCAATAACGTTAAATGTAGCACAAATCCATCAAATCCCTTACTCAAATTACCCCTGATGTTTTCTTTCGTTAGTCATAACTAATGCACCAATGTACCAATAACCACAAAGTTCAAAGGAACATAACCACATGAGATAATCATAGGAGGTAGGATCCCCCACTTAGCTTTAAGCCACAATCACATAAATCCATAACCCAAAATGACTCCTCTTACCCACTTACCATGATCTTACATTATTACTCAGCCAAATTATCACAAGTGCTTGTTGCACTAATCGTGACACACCACGAATTACTAGCCCCAAATACAAACTAAACCTCCTAGGAGTATCTTCTTCAAGTGATCCAATACCATATCACAGTACATGTCTCCCACTAGATAGAAAGTAGAACTCTTCATAGGAACTTCATCATAATCACACAACTGCTAACTTTCTCTTTGGAGATAGCCCACTGTGTAATCCCATATTGACATCTTCCAAGAACATTTGCATAGTTACAACCACCATGAAATCCTTCAATCCTCATGAGCTCAAACTCGTCCACCATCTATAAGAGTCATTTCATTTCCATTAATACCAACTGAACATCCGACAACTACATTTTCCAACTGAACTGGAGTATTACTACTGAAAATGTATTTTAATCCATTATTCCAACACTCGAAGTCATGTTTCATCCAAAAACGATAATCAAGCTTTCACATCCCACTATATTCCAAGTAAACTCACCTGTCACATTCAAACTTCCTAAGTACATAAACCACTGCCCCAAATAGAATACACAGACCTACTCGTTTGTCCACCATGACCCAAATTTCTCTAAACTTCCTCAAAGTATGTGGCTATCCTACCACAATATTTATACGATATGATGTCACTCCCACTCCAGTTAAACTATCTTCCAAAGCAAACACTCGACCTCTGGTGTTCATACTCGACCTGCTAACAATTAAACCACTGCAATACATATTCACTAATGTCCCATCTTCCGCCATTAATAATGTTGCCCCACATCATGATCTATCTCTGTAGCACCCGAACAAATAGAATTCATTCAACCCTAAGCCTCCTCAAGGATCATCTCTCTCGAACCATTGATTCGACACCAAAGCTGTAGCACATCATCACATCCGATAATCACTTCATAGATACAGTTTCACAACACCGTGCCCCAAAGACAATAAATGAAGACCATCATACCACGAGACTTAATGCGTTCAAACAAGGACAACAACACCACCAAGTTTAGAGATATCAAACATTGCTACTCCGCCAGCCAAGGCCTGAACACCCATAGAGCAATTACCTCTTCGGTGTTGGAATTAGATGTCGATTTCTCTAAACCATGATATGAATAATCTTTATCCCGAGTCATAAATAATCACCTCCACCATTTACACCAACATTGTGTTGTAACAACGCATGAACATCACAGACTGTGTACATCGTCGAAATCTTAGGCAACACTAATATTGGTGTGAAACAATAGAACTCCCCTCCACAAGGCAACGATAATAGTCTGCCTGAATACCCAGGAAAAACATCTTGTACCACATCTACAGCACCACAACAACTCCACGATGCCCAGTTGATAACAAGCGCACAACATCATATCAGAATGAGTAGGAAATAAATGAAGACATAAGCTTCAAAGAAATCAAGACGAGGAATCAAGAAAGGATGTTCTCCTAACAACCATGTAGCCTCTCGTAGACAAGTACATATGTTTCCTCTAGATCCGCAATACTCTACTAGACTTGTTGATGAATTGTGAGACCTAAGTGAACCTAGAGCTATGACACCAAGTTGTCACGACTCAATTCCCAATATGGGCCATGATGGCTCCCAACATCGCCTTTAGGCAAGCCTATGATGAACTATCAACTTAACTATTCATTTTATTACTCTTGAAATCATAAGTTTTATTTAATAAAGAAATTCAATGCAGGGAAAACCATGGTGATACAAACATTAATAAAACATGAAAAGTAAAAGGTGACAATATTAAGCAAAACCATAACATCTACCGCATTAGCATCTACTAGGAGGCACAATACGAATAAAACATCTGTCTGGAATGGAAAATAGATAGGTCAACATAAATGAACATGATAGAGGCTCTGTGTGTTGTTGATCGTAACATGGAATGCAACTCACCGTAAAGTTCCCTTAACAATTTCGCTCATGCACCCGAACAACCACCAAAGTACATGCACAATCAGTGCAAAAGTGTAGCATGAGTACGTAAATCAACATGTACCCTGTAAGTATCTAGCCTAACCCCGAAGAAATAGTGACAAGGGGTCGACATAGACACTTACCAATGGTCCCATTGATAAGTATAATGAATTATAAATAGATATGAAACACAATGGTAATAATGAGGTAAGAACTGTAACTAACATAATCCACCAACATAATAAAAATATGAATTTCTCAAATATTATATGTTATCTCAAACAAATAAGAAAAATCAAGTGCTATCTCATATGATAAGGAATATCTTGTAATGACCAAGTCTTAATCAAAAGGGAATTCTCATGAATATTCGGACTCCTAGCAATAATATGCATGAGTTATGTCGGGGTCGTACGACCCGATCCATATAGTCGTGTACATACACTGCTAATAACATACAGCTTGATCCATGGATGCATCTTATATAGCTATGTCATAGCATTACCGATGTGCTTGAACCGGTCGCCATGAAGAGAATAAGCTTATCGATTTACGGACCACGTGTCTGCAACACGAGGATAGGAACATAAAGTAAGCAGACTTTAACCAATAATCAAATATTCCAACATAAAACTCGAAGTAATGAGATTCGACCTAGCATGATCTCTAATCAAATTTCAATTATAAGTTTTAGATAATCAAATTAACAAGTTGAGTTCAAGTAATACAAATATTGCATGATAACGTTCTAAGTCTACCTGGACCTAAACATGATTTTAGCATACAGACTCTTATCACCTCGTGTGTACGTATCGTTCACAACTAGTAGAGCATAAGAAATATTGCACTTATGGGGTAAATTCCCCTTCACAAGGTTAGACGGGAGAGTTACCTCGCTTTGAAATTCGATAACTAGCTCCAACACCTATCTAATAACTTAATTCCACGCCAAACGATCTGAAACTAATCAAACAACGTGAAAACCAATCATAATATACTAATACTCGTAATTTAACTATTTATAACAATTCCAACCTCCGCTCGAAAAGTTAACAATGTCAATCCTAGGGTCCACGTGCCTGGATTCTGAAATTCTTTGTAGATACTTATTACCCATAGCACCACGAAATAAAATATATAATTTATTCCCAATTCCATGTTCAATTACGTGGTCAAAATAAAAAATACCATTTCAAGGTTTTCTTCCAGAATCCCACAATTTCAACAAAATTTCATGTTTAATCCATATATATTCCATGTATTTAGCTCATAATGTGTAGAAATCACTTACCTCGTGATTGATGATGAAAAATTCTTGTTTCAAATCAATCAAAAAGTTCCTAAGCAAGAGGGAAATGAGTGAAATGTGCAAAAATTTTGATTTGTGTAACGTATATTCCGCCTAGGCATTTGCGATCGCAGTCTAAAGCCTCGCGATCACGGAGCAGTGTTACCTTTGCCACCCAAGATGGCCTATGTAATTGCCTCTGATACATTGCAATCACACATTACCACGCGTCCACCAACTGCAAATGCGGTTCACCTTCACATTCGCGAAGACTAACTCAACCCAATCCAGCTTTCACTCTACGTGAACGGGGAGCTCAACACGCGTACGCGGAGCCCCAGCACTGAGAAGATGTGTAGCTTCAACCGCGAATGTGAAGAACATTAGGCTCCAGCTTATGTTCACCCTTTGCGATCACGATTCCACATTCACGATCGCGATGCATTTCTTTGAGACGAGAAACCAACAGTCCCGAAACAAAGAGAAATTCTCTAAAACCATCCTGAAACACACCCGTGGCCCCTAGAAGACTGTCCAATCATAACCAACCAATCTTAATACCTTTAATAAGCTTATCCAAAGTCTTCAAATTCCATGAATTTCATCAAAATCTCAAATTGATGATCAAAATCCTTCTTTCGACTTTCAAACATTCAAAATTCACCAAACGCGTCTGCATCATACTTAGACATCCCGGAATGTTGCTAAATTATATATACAGGTCACAAATCACAATAAAAACATATTCCAAGTCTCGGAATACCAAACAGACATCGATAACACCAAGGTCCACTTCTTAGAAAACTTAGGAAATTCTAAAACCTTCAAAATGCAATTGTTTGCAGTAAGCGCCAAAACTTTCTAGGTCAACCCGACACTCGATCCGAAAAAATTCCCAAGTACAAAATCATCGTATGAACCAAATGGAAACTTAGAATCCCGATTCTGAAGACGTTTGGGCTCTAACGCCAGCCCTGGCCAGGCGTTTCGCCTGTAACGCCTGGTCCCCGATCCAACCCAGTCCGAGTTTGAAAGGCTTTAAGTGTTTTGGGTTTGACTAGAAGTATCCTACACGTTTAGGGTTTGTCCCAAAACATATAAATAGACCCAAAAACACAACTTTGAAAGATTTATGCCTTTAGAGAGAAGAGAAGCTTGTGGAATACTACTCAGCAGAGCAAAACATTGATTTTTAACTCCTTTATTCATTACTCAGTAATTTAATTATTCAAGTTATTTTGGATTTGATTATTATGAGCATGAGTAGCTAATTTCTTTAATTTAGGGTTTTGGTGGACCCCGTTGGGGGATAAACTTATTGTGATATTAATATAGTTTGGTCGGTTGTTAATCTCTATTTATTTAACTACGTTCTTGTTGTAGTTAATTGAAAGGATCCTCAATTAGCCGTGCCTATTTATTATGTATCTATTTGAGAGATAGTGCATATTTAGGTAGTTGTTTGAATAACATCACTCCCGGAGTATAGACGAAAGTCATAACCGAGGGTTTAGAGGTGGGATTAGAAAAAATGGTACCTCGGGTGCAATCTAAAGTGAACTGTAATGCAATCTAGCTAGCGTAACTTGAGAGAGTGCGTCTAGTAAATTATCATAATTACTTGAGAGAGATTTATGGTAGATAGAGTGTTCATGATTGATANAGTTTATTAATTTTTTTCAGTAGAAGTAGTAAAACATTACCAATTGATATTCAAAATTCTAGAGAAAGTTCATTAAGTAAAAGTTTTGTATTATGACGGCTTGCTTGATACGTTAATTCCCTGTGGGATCGAATCTGGGCTTAATACCCTGGATTATATTTGCAACGCCCGCTTTGTCTTTTTATAAGACATAGTTGAGCGTGATCAAATTTTGGTGTCGTTGCCGGGGAATTAACGGTGTTATTAGAATCCTTATCAAACCTCGATAAAGTTTTCAAGGCCTTCAACTGGGCCAATCGGAAAAGCAAACAACAACCATCAATTGAATAACTTGAACCCGACATGGAAGATCCAAACAACAGGAAAAACAATGGGGACGACGTGGTAGACCCAGTTGCGCAGATAGGTACAGAAGCTCCTTTATATGACTGGGCACAAGCCACGGCGGAGAATTTGGCCACTGCGATACTAGTCCCTCAAATACAGGCTGAGTCCTTCCAGATTACAAATAATATGCTGCACTTGTTGCAGAACAAGGGACTACTCTCAGGGTCATACATCGAAGACCCCCAACAACATTTGAAGAATTTTCTGTCAATTTTCAAAACACAGAGGCAGCCAAACGTCACTCAGGAGGCAATAAAACTGTTGTTGTTTCCATTCTCAGTGACTGGAGCAGCCCAGACACGGATAAACTCACTCCCTATCAATTCCATTACCACATGGGCGGAGTTAGTTAAATAGTTCATGAACAAATTTCATCCACCCAACAAGACAGCTCAAAAAATTGATGAAATCTTAAGCTTCAAACAGAAACCAGTTGAAACATTGCAGGAGACATGGGAACTATTTAAGGGAATGTTGGTTATCTATCCACACCATGGTATTCCTGAGCAGATGTTGGGGCAGCGCTTTTATATGGGTCTGGTTGATACTGTAAAGGCAAATGTTGATGCTTCAGCTGGTGGAGCATTCTTGAGCAAAACATGGAGAGAAATTCAGATCCTGCTTGATAAGATGGCGCAGAAGTCAGGATGGACAACCAGTAATGCACCCATTACTCCTTAGTTCACTCAGTGCCCTTCGATCCATCCAATACTATTGCGGAGAACGTGGCCATCTTGATAACACATATGAGCATACTAACTAAAAAGGTGGAGGAATCAGGGCAAAAGTAGCAGGTACACATCGTGGATACAACCAATAGGGGCTTATGCACATATTGCATTAGTCAACCATTTGGTAATCAGTGGAATGCAGAATGTGATCACATTCCTTATCCAGAAAAGATGAATTATGTGTCAAATTATGGAGGCCAGAGACAAGGGGGCAGAACTGGGGTCAGCAAGTTCAACCGTATAGACCACCTCACCAACAGCAGAACAAAGGAAACATGGGTGCCATGAGACCGCAAGGTAATGTAGCACCATATCAGAGGCCACAAGGTTATAACCATCAGAATCAACAACAAGCATACCTCCCTCCTCAGCAACAACATGGCAGGAAACAAGAAGGTTGGTTTTCCAGGCTTGAAGCAATGATGCAACAGGTGATTGGTTCAACTGCTAAAATCAGTAAGAGAGTAGATGAACACGAATCACCTATTAAAAATATTGAAGTGCAGATTGGCCAGATCTCAATGTCGTTGAATAATCGTCCTCCGGGGACTTTGCCTGCAGACACTCAGGTAAATTCTAAGGACCAGGGCCCAAGGCAGCTGATGGCAGTGAGTCTCCGCAATGGCAGTGACTTAGACTTGGAACTGGAGATAGCTCGTGAAAGCAGGCAGGCCGAGACACTGGTACCCGTGCCGATTGAACTTGATGATTCAACAAACTTGACCAAGGTAACAGTGCAACCTACTGAAGGAGAACCCAGTGCGTAGAGTGAGGCTAAAAAAGAAGTGGAGATAGCCCAGGAGCCGGTAGTTGAGGTGGTGGCTGAGAAAGAAAAGTCCGAAATCACTGGGAAAAAGAGACCGCCAGCTCCATTTCCTCAGAGGCTGGCCAAATACCAAAAGGATGAACAATACAAAAAGTTCTTGGATATGTTGAAACAGATACAGGTAAACATTCCTCTAATTGATGCTCTAAAGGAGATGCCTGGATATGCGAAGATGATGAAGGACTTGATATCCCAAAACTTCGATTTACAAGACTTGGCAACGGTGACTCTTACTCAGACTTGCAGTGTTGTAGTGACACGACCAATTGCAGAGAAGCTGTCTGATCCGGGGAGTTTTACAATTCCCTGCACCATTGGCAATTTTTCTTTTGCCAAAGCAATGTGTGATTTGGGGGCCAGTATTAATCTCATGCCCCTGGCCATTTACAAGAGACTGGGGATTTGTAGAGCCAGACCAACATCTATGTTATTTCAACTAGCTGACAAGGTGTTAAAGAGACTGTCAGGCATTCTGGATGATGTATTGGTTCAAGTGGGGAAGTTTGTGTTCCCTGCTGATTTTGTGATACTAGATTGTCAAGTGGATGAGGAAATTCCCATTATCTTGGGAAGGCCATTCTTGGCCAAAGGCAGAGCCCTCATCGATTGTGAAACTGGTGAACTTAAGATGAGGCTCAATGATGAAGAAATCACATTCAACGTGCAGTAGTCTATGAGGCGACCAAGTGAGTTTGCCAACTGCTCTCTTATTGATGCCGTGAACGTGATCCTGGAAGAAGATGATGCGTCCCTGACTTTTGGGGACCCTTTGACTGCATGTTTGATGAACCTAGATGATATTGACGGTGAAGAACTGGCAGAATGGGTGTTAGCACTTGAAGGAAAAGGAGTCTGGCCGAGGGCTCTCGAGTTTGAGTCATTACACTTATAGAAAAGAGAGAGCCCGTCGGCCAAGCCATCTGTTGAAGAACCACCCAAGTTGGAACTGAAGCCACTACCACATCATCTAGTTAATAGGAACAAAGAACCCACGGATGATGACTTACAGGAGGTGCTAGTGGAGAAGGCCAGAGTAGAACACCAACAATCAATCAGACTAGATTTTGAGGATTTCAATGTGGTAGAAAAGATATTAGAGTTAACCAAGGACATTGATGATACGCATTTTGTTGAATCTAGTGTCATTAGTGTTAAGGATGTTGATTACATTGGTACACACTCCAAGCATTTTTTTCACATTGTGTCTGGAGGATGATATGAAAATAGAGTCATCTGAACCACTTGAGGAGTCAAGGAATAAGGAACAAGATGCCTACATTCTGGAATTCTTCGTGCCAGAAAGTCGGGAATACACATCTCATCCAAATTCCAAGAAGTGCAAAATACTATATTATTTTATTGGGCCAGTCAGATTCGTTCTACCACCCCAGGAGCATGATCACAGAGCAGAATCAAAACTTGGGGTCCAATTCATAAGTTCAAAGTGGAGGCATATAGTGATTCAAGATTTTGTCCGAAGGAGCATGGAAAGTAAAACTAATGGAGAGGATGAACATGATGAAGGATTGAGAGCGTCAGAGGATGACGATGCTGCTTGATCACGGAGTTTCTTGCACCTTATTTATACTTCTTGTTTTGTCTATATGTGATACTGAGGACATTGCATGATTTAAGTGGGTGTTGTAAATATTTTTTATGGTTTGTTGTGGTTAGTGTGCTTTCTTGTTAGTAGTTTTAGCTTTTCATGTTAGTAAGTTTTTCTTTTTGTAAGTTTTGTAGCTTTTTCTGTTACTATTTTTATTTTAGGTACAAAAAAAATAAATA
The DNA here is from genome assembly GCA_005239505.1 of Nicotiana paniculata. NCBI lineage: Eukaryota > Viridiplantae > Streptophyta > Magnoliopsida > Solanales > Solanaceae > Nicotiana > Nicotiana paniculata. Next base: position 223,713 of record ML313343.1, read on the forward strand.
AATAAAATTTAGAAATATGTGGACTCTTCCCGACGATGGATCTCCTAGACAGTTTTCTTGAGGAAAGTAAGTCAAAAGAAAATACCAAAAAGATTTTTGTTTAGGTAATGTAGTAAATCCCCCTTGGTTTTTCTTCCGACCGCGGTTCTTTTCCAAGGGTTTATAATTGAACCGGGTGTAGGTAGTTTTTAATTTTTAGGAGTAGGAACCACATGATTGAGAAATTAATCGCAGCAATATCTCGGAACTTTGTGATGCCTTGAGAATACTCAGTACTCTGGTTGTGACGCTTAGGCTCAATTTTTGACTCTAGGATAAATACCTTAAATTGTATGATTTTAAATTTGCTTAACTTCTTTGACTAGAGTGTCTTGATGAATCAAATCCTGAGTGAGTTATGTGCCATGTGTGTGTGAGGTTCGTGTGTTATTTTGTGCATTGCATTTGATGTTTAGACCTTGCCCCGTGTGTTTGCAAAGCGAAATTGTAGTTTTGTTCAGTCTTGGAAGTGATATAGGCATTTCTTTATTGAGCTAGCTATGTATATTTTAGCCGCCTAATTGTTATTTATCATAGTTAACCTCTTTGATCCTGTAATCATGTTTCTTTGGCAACCACATTACAAGCCTTACCCATTTGTTTGAATTAACTATCTATTTGAACCTTTTAACCTATCATGAGCACTTTGATTGTTATGAACTGTGTAAAAGTTAAAGTGTGGTGTGGTTGGTTTGGATTTTGAGTGGAACTAATGAAATAAGGAGAAAGGTGCACTGTTTTGAAAAAGTTAGAGTCACTTGAAAAAAAAAGGAAAGGAAAAAAAAATTTGTATTGTTGTGAAAAAATTTATATATATTCCTTGACAAGTGGAGACTCTTGATATATGTGTGCTTAAAGAAGTATGGGGTAATATACATTGATGTGAAGGTGGAGTTTGGTTTGATATAAGTTTGAGGTTTGAATGCTCAAGTATATGTATTAAAGTGCTTAGGGAGGTGTAGTCACTCTTATATCTAAATATATCATACCCGTCCCGCAGCCTACATTACAATCAAATAAAGTCCTACTTGATCCTAGATTGAATGAGCTCGATTAGTAGAGTAGTACACTACGGGCAAGCCTATGGTGCATCTTTGTGTGGAACTAGCTCTTTAATTTTGTGAGGGCACATGATTAATGAGGGAAAGGTAATGTTGTTGACCTCTATATTAGAGTAGTTAGTGAATTGTGAATAAGGCATGGTATTTTTGAGTCGATTATTGAGGCGAGGATGTCACACCTTTGTGCTTGAACTATTTAAAAAATTCTTAGTATAACGCGTTAAGGGATTTGCTTAACAAGTTGTGTTCATGCGTGTAGTTTAATTGCTCGAGGACGAGCAAATGTTTAAGTGTGGGGTGTTGATGTGTAGCTAGAATTCATGGTTTAACGAATTATGTGCCTTACATTTTATGTGCGTTAATGATAAAAATACACTTCGTTTGAGCAAAATGGAGTCTATTTCATGTGTAGGTGAATTAGAGATGGAAGCCGAGCTAAATGGGAGCATAAACGTCAAAAATACGCGCAAGAGTCAAAAAGGAGTGAACCTGGCCATGACAGGCGTTTGGGGGGCGTTTGGGCTGTAAAGCCTGGCCTTGCCAGGCGTTAGCCAGGAATTTGAGCTCTAACGCCAGCCCTGGCCAGGCGTTAGTCAGGCGTTTGGCCTGTAACGCCTGGTCCCCGATCCAACCCAGTCCGAGTTTGAAAGGCTTTAAGTGTCTCCCGATTTGACTAGAAGTATCCTACACGTTTAGGGTTTGTCCCAAAATATATAAATAGACCCAAAAACACAACTTTGAAAGATTTATTCCATTAGAGAGAAGAGAAGCTCGTGGAATACTACTCAGCAAAGCAAACCATTAGTTTTTACATCCTTCATTCATTACTCTGTAATTCAATTATGCAAGTTATTTTGGATTTGATTATTATGAGCATGATGAGCTAATTTCTTTAATCTAGGGTTTTGGTGAACCTGTTGGGGGATGAAATTATTGTGATATTAATATAGTTTGGTTGGCTGTTAATCTCTATTTGTTCAACTACGTTCTTGTTGCAGTAAATTGAAAGGATCCTCAATTAGTCATGCCTATTTATTATGTATCTACTTGAGAGAGAGTGCATATTTAGGTAGTTTTTTTAACAACATCACTCCCAGAGTATAAACGAAAGTCATAATCGAGAGTTTAGAGGTGGGATTAGAAATAACGATACCTCAGGTGCAATCTAAAGTGAACTGTAATGCAATCTAGCTAGCGTAACTTGAGAGAGTGCGTCTAGTAAATTATCATAATTACTTGAGAGAGATTTATGGTAGCTAGAGTGTTCATGATTCATAGAGACAACTAATCAAACTATAGGAAGTATCCAAGAAAGAAGTTCACCGACGGGGGAAACCATAGCCTTAGACATTTATTCTAATTGTTTACACCGCATTGTTAGTTAATCTTTAGTTTATTAATTTTGTTCAGTAGAAGTAGTAAAACATTACCAATTGATATTCAAAATTCTAGAGAAACTTGATTAAGTAAAAGCTTCGTATTCTGACGGCTTGCTTGATACGTTAATTTCATGTGGGATAAACTCTGGGCTTAATACTCCGGATTATATTTGCAACACCCGCTTAGTTTTTTTTTAAGACATAGTTGAGCGTGATCAAGCACGAAGGGTGATGCCGTGCAAGCTTGTGATTTCTGGTCTTTATTGATATTCTGGCCTTGTTATTCTTTTATATGAAACTGTTATCTCCCCACAGCATGTTCCCCTTCCCTTATTGATTGATTACTTCCTGTATTTCTTTTCCGTTGTGTGTATATATATATATATATATATNACTCTTACCAGTACATGGGGTCGGTTTTACTGATGCTACACCTACACATCTTTATGTTGTGTTGATTACGCAGCCAGACCCAGAGGACATCATTAGTGGGAGTGTCTTTCAGCTTATCCTAGAGGTTTCAAGGTATACCCGCTGGCGTTCGTGGGCATTGGCGTCTCTCCCATCCCTATGTCTTCATTTCTGTCTTGTTTTCCTCTAGTTTCATATACAGTCATGTATTTCCTTTCAAACTTTGTATTTAGCACTCTATTAGACAGTTCGTGAGTTTGGGACTCTAGGTTTTGGGAAAATTTTGCGTCGATGTATTATGTTGTCTTTACTTAGTTTTGAAAATCATATTTATTTATTTCCGTTGTTAAGTTGTGAGCTGTTTGTAGCTTATTCTGTTAAACCAATGTTTTCATGCTAGTTTAACTATACACGTTGGCTTGTCTAGCGAGTTCAACGTTAGATGCCATCACAGCCCAGTGGTGGGATTTTGGGGCGTGACACAAATAGTCAAACAATCAACAACAACACACATACGATTTTCAGAAAATTGGGCTACACATATATCACCTCCTTTCAATTCAAACCAACACCAAAAACGACAAGAACAACATAAACAACAACACATTCAAGCTACTACATTAAGAACCAGCCGAAACCTAGCTTAAAAACCTTCCAAAATAGTCTCATACGCACAACACCTCAAATATACTTCCATCTTCTGGTTCAACATGTGTTCCTTGAACATCTACACTTGCTATCAACTAAAAATGTCTCAAAACATGGAGAGGATTTAAGAACATACCTTATAGCACATAAATAACCAATTTTCAGAGCTTTCTTTGTGGCTATGCCTTCGTCACTTAGCCACGAAGAGAGAAAGAGGCGAACTATCGACTAGTTCGGATTCCTAACACTTGAATCCACTGGTTTCACCTTCTCCACCTTTGATTTGGATTTCTAGCCCTAAGGATATATTTAGGAGGTTTATATATATTTTTAGGTTTGATTTGGGTCAAAATTAAGGCTTGTAGACGAAGACCACAACTACATATAGCAAGATAATTCTAAATCGACCTTGTGGGTCCTAATGGGAGCTGCTTGTGCAGTCTCGTGAAAATACAAATATCTTTCTACTTTGATATTTTATCGACAAAAGGTTTAATGATTTCAAAACTTGGATCTTCAATTTATATAATGGATCTCCCCTAACTCTAATTATATTGGTAGAAAAATGCAGTGACATTAGACCTAAAGTTTAGTACCATTTATGAATGTAAAGTAGTGATGACTTTTGTTTCACAACTCGCTTGACTTCAAACCATAACACATGACTATCATACAAGTAAAATAAACCATAAAATAACACCTCTTATTATGTTAAGCATCCTAATCTCACCCCAAAATTACGGGTTATAACATTTCCAATTTGTAGACTTTCGACAAAATTTATTTTCTTAGATTCATTTGGCTTCTAAACCTTCCAACTGTCTTGGTACATGAATTTCATGATTTTAAATATTTGTTACATTGGACCTCCAAGGTAACATGACTAACTTACTTTATGTACTTTTAAAGATGATCTCTTTTTCGAGCATACATCTATTGACTTGCGACGTACTTTTACGTACAAAAATATAAGGTGTAATAAATACATTATCTCACACATACATACATACATACATACATACATACATTTATGCATATGAATATAATTATATGTGTTGAGTTAGAGCACGATGGTACATCTTGCGCGGCTCGATAAAATTTTGGCACTGTGAGTTACTTTGACATATTGAGACATATGAGCGAATTGATGACTGATTTCTAAGATACTGAGTAAACTGGCCTGATCGAGTCACATGCTGCAACAGTTTTATAGTTGGATCAGGTTGCACACTATAGAAGTATTATATTGGATCAGGTTGCACATCACAATGGTAGCACTTGAATATGGATCCATACCTCCAGAGTTAGGTGATCACACATATTATCTTGGGTACTGTAAGCACATGCATATAGAATTATGCTTAGTGAGGGGTGTTTATGATAGGAACCCGTAAAGTACTTAGAGTGCTTGTTGTGAGGGGCACTTATGCCAGACACATGGGGTGTGGTGAGTCATTTTTATTGAAATTTATTTTGTGAAAAGGTTGAGTCTTGAGCATGCATTGGCATTATGTAAGAGCATTCATATAAAATGTTATTTGAAAATTGAAGTGCATAGATGTTACATTTATATAAAAGTATTCATGTAAATATTGCTTGGTGCATATCCTCTTTGTATGAGGATTTGGAGCATTTTTATATGCTTTTAACTGGGTTATGTGGAAAAACATGCTTATTTACTTCTTCGTGATAGTGCACCTTTTATTATTGATATCCAAATTTCCTTGACTATTTTTTGGATATTGCTCTATTATTGTATTTGCTTATGAGTTGCACAAGTTTTATAAAGTGAATATCTTTTGATTAAGCTTCTCCACTACTTCGCTGAAATTAGTATTGATATTTATAAGTACATGGGATAGATTGAACTTATAATACACTTTTTCACCTTGTGTGTAAAATTTGGAGTTGAACTATTATGAAAGATGCAGACTAGCATAAGATGTACTAGCGTTCTAGTTGCAATCTATTATTTTATTCATGGTAGTTTAGGGGTCGTGTATCTGTTAATATACATTCCAAACATATGATATATCTTCCTCACATGTCATACATCCTAATCTTAGTCGATCATGACTTGTAATATCAATTCAAATAATTGTATTAATTTTTCCATTCTTATTTTATTATTTATATGATGAGCTTCAATTCGAGTTGCGATATATGTTGCTTGGCTTACCTAGCTGGTTATATTAAGGTGCCATCGTGTCTTGGTGAAATGTGTATCATAACACTTGGTACTTATCTGATTTGCTAAAGGCTAGCCAGTGAATATTTAAGAAGAAATTAAGAGTTGATGGTGAAATTGATAAATGGAAGGTTAGACTTGTTATTAAGAGTTTTAACCAAAAAAGGGCATTTACTACTTTAATATTTATTCTCTTAAGACTAAGATATCTACTCTAAAAACTCTTGTTGCTTTAGTTGCTATTCATAATTTAGTGATACATCAAATGAATATCAAATAGATTTTCTAAATGATGATTAAAGTCAAAAAGATCTATATGGCTCAACCTAAGAAATTTGTGATCCCAAGACAAGAGAATAAAGTGTGCAAACTTAGAAAGTCCTTGTATGGTCTAAGGTAGGAACCTAAGAAGCGGTATTAAAAATTTAATAGCAAATTAGTAGATATTTAATTTTTTGTTAACGCATCTGATACTTGTGTTTATTCCAAAATAGTAGGATCAGATTGTGTGATTATATAACTGTATATGGATGACGTGTTAATTTTTTACCCTAATCTGGATGTTGTTAATGAGACTGAGAAATTTTTTTCTCTAATTTTAAAATAAAATACCTTGGAGAAGCAGGTATGATTTTAGGGATTAAAATCAAAATAACTATCAGTGAATTTTCAATGTATCAATCTTATTATATTGAAAAGAAATAAAAAGTTTTGATTATTTTGATGTAGCTACTGTGAGAACTCCCAATGATCCTAGCATATACTTAAGAAAGGATAAAGTGACTAGCATCTCTCAAGCAGAATATGCTAGATAATAAGAAATGTAACATTTCTCATTATTTATACTCGGCGTGATATCTCGTATGCTTTTAGCAGATTGAGTCGATATATTGATAACCTAAGTAACGAACACCTGAATGTTCTTCATTATTTTCTAAAGTACCTGAGAGGCATTATGGATTGGTGTTTGAATTTTACACAATTTCATGTTATTTTAGAAGGATTTTGTGATGCAATTGGATAACTGACGATAATGAAATAAGTTCCTCTACTGCCTATAGGTTTTCTTTGGGTGTAGGTGCCATCTCGTTAAAGTATTCCAAAAAGTCTTACATAACATGTTTTACCATAGAAGTTTAATTTATTGCTCTTACATTAGCAGCGGAAGAAGTCGAGTGGCTAAGAAACTTATTTGGAAGATTATGCCATTATGGGAAAGATAAGTTTCACTAGTTTCTTTATGTTGTGACTCACAAGCAGCAATTGGAATTGACAATAACGGTGTGAACAATGGAAAAAAGACTCTATATTAGATATGGTGCGGTAAAATAGTTGACAAAATATCCTATTATTTCCTTGAAATATATTAGATTCGAGAAAAATTTGACAGATCCTTTGACCAAAGATTTAGCAAGGAGAGTTATCCATGAAATTCCCAGGGGGATGGGGCTAAAGCTCATGGATTATGTTAATATGGTAGATACTCGTTTATGGTCAGGCAAAGCTATGCCAGCCCTCAATATGCGTTGTATTTTCTATCCCTATCATGTGTGGTAATGTAATGATTCGGTTGGTTGTTTTATCAATTTGAGCCTCATTCCCATATTTGATGATTCCCGTATATATATTTGTTGTTATTTGACTAGCAGGGATGGTCAAGAAGGTTTTGGGATGAATTAGAGCACTTAGTTCTATGGGTGGAAGCTTACGTTATAAGAGTTCCCAAGCCTTGACTTTTAGGTAAATGGCCTCGAAAGAGTATTTGATGGTTCAATTAGGTTTATATGGTGCTTTTGGAAATAGGAGTATGTCCAAAATTTGATTTAGAGGTTCCTAGGTTGATTTTGCTCTAAATAGTAAATGTTGGAAATTTGAAGGTTTGGAAAGTTCGTAGGATTGACTCGAAGATGAATTTGAGGCTATCGGGGTTGGATTGTAGTTCCCAGACATGAAATATATTCATTAAGTTATTTGAGACCTGTTTAAAAAATTTGGAGTTATTTCGAGTTGGTTAGACGTTGTTTGGAATGAGTTTTAAAAGTTTGAAAGTTGACTAGTTCATTGAGCTTGAATTGAGGTGCGATTTATTATTTTTGATATAACTTTGTATGATTTTAAAACCTTGAGTAGGTCAATTTTATTTTTTCAAACTTGTTGGTATGTTTGGACGGGATCCCGAGGGGCTTGGGAGTGTTTCGGGTGGATTTTGGATCATTCCAACATAGCTGGATAGTTGAAGTCTGCTGGTATCTAGTGTGCTTCGCGATCGCGGAGCACGTCTCACGATCGCGAAGGCTTATTTGGGACAGTGGCTATTTGTCCGTTGCATTCACGATTGGTGTTTCACGTTCGCAAAGATTTTTGAGCAATGGCTTTTGTGTTCTCGACTAAGGCATCGTGTTCGCATAGAGTAAGGCAGGTTTTGGGTTGGTCAGGCATTTCGTCTTTGTGTTCTCGAGTGGTAAATTGCGTTCATGTAGGCCAATGGAGCTTTTTTCTTCGCTTCGCAGGCTGGGCACCACACTTGCGAATGGTTAATTCATTCTAGAGCTGGTTTGTGCTTTGCAAACATGAGGCTTGGGTTGCGTTCGTGAAGGGTATCACTGGGAAGAATTATAAGTTGTCTAGTTTCGGGACTTAGACCTAGTATTTCATGTTTTGAGTCCTGGGCTTGGAGATTTGTGATATTTGAAGGGGTTTTTCATATAAGGCAAAAGGGTAAGTGATTTGTACTTGATTTTAACATTATACTTTATTTACCCATGGATTGTAGGAATGGAAGGAGAACTTTAGAGAATTTGGTTATGCTATTGAAGAGTAAAAAATGGAGATTTCAATCCCGATTCGGAGTAAAATTTGGATAAAACTTATATATATATATATACTCGTTCTCGAATGGGTAGTTCAGAATTTGTAACTTTTGTCAACTTTTGGCTTTTTGCAATTTATTAATGATTGGAGCTTTACTACTTGGAATCTATTTCTATATTTGTATTTAACGTTATTGAGTTATTTTTTACTAGATTCGAGCTATTTGGAGGTCGATTGACGTGGAAAAGACTTTTTGGAGTATTCATTCATGCGCTTTGAGCTAAGTAACTTGTCTAAACTTAGTTTGAGGATAATTTCCTCGTTCGCTATTATATTTATGATATATTGGGGGTGACGCACGTGCTAGGTGACAGGCGTACGTGTGTATACCGGTGTTGTTCATGATCCAGGTAGATCTTAGGCTATTATGTGCCTTATTTTGCTATCATGCCCTATGATTTTCGTATTTTCTATGCTTGTATGACTACTTGAGAAATTATTCATTCTAGAATTGTTGTATAAGCTATGTTCTTTTCTGTTTGATATATGATAGGCTATTATTGATATATTGAGATCTTTGCCTTGATTGTAGTCATATTCTAAGTCATGATATTACACCCGCGTATTGTATATATTTCTTTATGTATTCCTTATGTATTATATCACATGTTGTTTATGCTCTTATATGTGTGACACAATTTGAGCCGAGTATCGTGAGATGTGAATATTTTACACTTGAGCGGTTAATGACTAAGTTTGAGCCATAGAGCGGATTTGGTATTTTTTATGAAGTGACACATATGCCTGACTCCATATTGGACTGAGTTTATTGATTGTAAGGTGACGCGTGCACCAGGACCTATATTGGGATAAGTGATATTGATTGTTGTCTTATATCTCATCATCTCTTGGGAAAGGACACTTCCCTTCGGAGTAAGGTATTAACCCTGGGCACAGGCACTGGGTCATATACGGGCTTCGGTGAGGGACTTGTGTTAGGCACTCATACAATGTTGAGTGTTGTTGTGTAGGATTGAAGGAAAATTGTACCAGACACTATACATGTGCTGAGATTCGATATACTTGATGAATTAACTACGATACTGTTGATTTTAACATGTATACTTGTCATGCAGATACCAGATTGTGTTCTTCCCTCATGTTTATAGGTACTTGATGCCTTTATTTAATGTGTTGAACTTGGAAACACAGTTAAATTATTAAAACCGTATTTAGATGATATATGTGGAATAATATATGTCTTAACAAATATTCTTGAAAAATATGCTTATTTCTTCTCTAACGTCAAAAGGTCGAACTTGATATTATTTAATCCATCTCTCTTTGTGATGTTATTATATTATTATTATTTTTATTTGGTATTGGTATTAAATATTAGACATTGTCAAGATCGTCATTATTTTCAGTCCGAGGTTAGGCTTGTCAATTATTTAGTATATGGAGTCGGTTATACTCATATTATAATGTATACTTTATGTGAAGATCCTGGTGTTGTTGAGAGGGGTGACTGCTAGAGTGTGACATCGGTATCAGCTTTGAATGATTTTTGAGGCAATTTTTGTTCCCTTCAGGCCTTGAAGTCCCGTTTCTCTTAGTTTATGTTATTGTTGTTCTATCTGTTAGAAAATTGTGTACTTTGGAATTAGATTTTGTATTTAAATTTTGTAGCGCTCATATACTCGTTGACACCATATGATCATGGGATTTTATTATTGATAATGAATTCATTTATTTATGATTATGCTGTTGTTGAGACTATTTATTTCTGTTATTTAATTTTGTTCCTGCTTATTGAATATTGGCTTGCCTAACAAGTAGTGTTAGACATTGTCGCGACTTTGGTGGGATTTGGGGTCATGACAAGTAGTGCTTTATAAGGTTGACATTATTTTACTCTCACTGATTCTATAGACTTAAGGTAATTTATATGCAGATAAACTTGATGGCATTACCTACATGCGTATAAAGGTGTTATCGCGTTTTATGAAAGACTAGGGACGCCTTTCTCGAGTGCTCGTGAGACCTGAGGAGTATGCATAATCATAATAGAACATAAATGAGTATTGTGGAGTTTGCGTAAAATTAATTAAGGATATAATATGTGCCGTTAGGATCTCAACTGAAGTCCATTCAATGCAAGAGCACGTCACTTTATGGATGGTGGTTGATGCATCACTTCACTACCTGTCAATTCAAATCGAAGATATTGGCGCTTATGTATATATTCCTTCTTCTACCCATAGTTGTTTCTATTCTAATCATTTCTTTTGGATTAGTGGGGATTTGTTTGTGTTATTACCAAAAGCTGGTAATAAAAAGTCAAAGATTCCTTTGTGGGTCTTTTTTTCTTACTTGGTTGTCTTATTTGAAAGACAAGCATCACATATGGATTAGGAAGAACTCTTTTTTCCTCTTTATATCGATTTATTCTTTATTTGTCTTGTATAGAGCTAGTAAAAAGAGTGATATCGCACACATGAGAAATTGAGCTTGGAAGCAAAATTGGTCGATTTGTCCCTCTTTCCCGACTGTCTTTTGCGTGCTATTCATTACGCCCTAAGAAAGAACCTCTACATGAATTCATTTTAAGTCTCGAGTTTTGTTTAGAATTCTCGTATATAAAGTTCGAACGAGAGCTTTGATGTAATTCAAATTGACAAGCAATAGTAACAGCATAATAAATGTCCTGAGGACAGAAAAAAATCTTGAATTCCCCCTCTTCCGCACACGAGATATATATAAGGCCCAATTAAAATCTTTTTTTGCTAACATTAGTTTGGACATTTTGATCCTACCAGAAATATGTTTATATATATACTTACCACACTACATCTAGGTTCATTTTCCTTGAATAAATTTTTCAACAGTTGAGGTTTAATTTTTAACCGCTGAGTTTATTGCGACATATTAGTTCCCTTATTAATCTTATCTTCGGTAATAGTCCAGCAGTTGGTATATATAAGCATTCCTCTTTGGATTAGCAGCATACCAAATGAAAGACAAACACATTCCTCTCATCCTCTCTAAAGTTGTTCTTATCAATTCTATTTTTCTAGGCAATTTTATTTATGAAAATCTCAAAGTTTGAGTCACAAGTGCACGTGCTTGAAAGAGTTGCGGAACCTTAGGGACGATGGGATGATCGATTCTAACGATTTACACCCTAATCGGATCGAAATCACTTTCAAAGCAGTGATTTGTGCTACGACGGAACGTTAATTCTTATTTTCCTTATGCTTGTCAATATTGTCATCTATTTTACCAACAATTTTCTGCCATTTGATATGAGATATTTTCTTTTAGGAAAAATTACTATAATTAGAAGTTTAAGACAACCAAACAATAAAAAATGATAAAGAAAAATATTGGGGGCAAACATATTTCACGAATAGGGATGGTAATGGGGCGGCGTGGGTACAAGAAGGGGCGGGTTTGATCTTATGTGGGACGGTGAGGGTTTAATTTTATGCTGGGCACTTAAGGGTGCGGGATGGGGTGAAACTATTTTTTGAAAATCTAATGTTGGACAGGGCGGTTGCTAGTTTCAGCGGGTTCCCTCGCTTTTTTCTTACATATTGTAGGATGTACAAAGCAATAATGCCCCTTCTATTTTTATGGTTTTACTTTTCAGCTACATCTTGCAAAGCATTTTACTTCTTTATTTTTAAACCTTTTTAAGTAAAGATTTCTTTATATTGTTAGCCCATGATTACGCTATTTAAATTTTATTTTTCCAGTCTTAATATGCTATACAGTAGTCAACGTTATACTAGTGCACTATATCATAGATTTATCTTATTAACAAAAAATATATAGATATCAAAAGACTTTAACTTGTGAAGTATCTTGATAACAAGAAAATCAAAGATTTTTGTAATAAGAAAATTCGATAATAAAGTAGTATATCTTAGTGGAAAAATGTGTTGCATTCTGAAATATGAGTTAGCACTATATGACACAAATTTATAATTTGTCTTGTTTGTTTGGTTTCCTTCATAAAATTATATTTCCATTGAAAGTAGAAAAGGAGAAGAATAACCTTGTTGACTGTTGTATCATAAGACAATAGAAAATTCACCTTCAAATAAATAAAGAGTTGGGTCCTATCATACCACGAATCTAAGAAACTGGAAAAAAATGAAATATTACTTGTGCTAGTTCATTTATTTCGTACAAATGAAAGAAGAAAAAGAATTTACTCAGCTGGGTGGGGTTGGGCGGGGCGGATTGAAAACACAAAATTTTGTTATGCAGGGCGGACGGGGTGGATTAAAGTCTTTGTGGGTTAAGGATAAACCCGTATCGCAACGGCCTGGCCCCGCCCCATTGCCATCTCTATACGCGATACCAAATACGTGTGTATATATTCGAAACCGGGTTTGTCTATTGTATGGCCAGTCGAGACTGAAAAATGAAATTGAAGCTGGACCCCAGGTTATATTGAACCAAGGCGTGAAATTAAATTGTTGTGCTTATAACTCCAAGATCGAACAGGATCGAGGAAACTTTATCGAGCCTAATGACGGAAGGCTGAAATATCCGCGATCAGTTGGAGATCATGGCGAAAATCTCGGCATGTATCATGGAGAGGGAGATTAATTAGCAAATCATGAGATTTTTTAACATATATAGAATTATATTAGGATTATGGTGCCCCTACTATATAAAGGGAGGCCTGATCATTTGGACATTATAACATGCATCAAAGACGCAATATATTGATCATTCTAGTTATCTTGTTAATCTATTATGTTGTCGATTAAGGCATTTCTTGACTCGAGGGTGAGCAACCTTCAAGGCTAAGACTGTTTTTTTTAAAAGCAAATATACCACTAGGCATGCTGCCTAGTGACTAATATATAAATAAAATCCAAAATGGCTCCAAAGATTATAAGATGTCCCAACCAAAATAGAAGTTGCATGAAGCTACTAGCTACTAAAAAGAAAGAAAAGCTAAAATCTAATGAACTAGCTATTACAACATAATAATCTAAGTGCTTCCTTCTCCTCTTAGTGTATGTGAATCCAATTGCCAGTGGAAAATACAAAGTAGCACCTATCAAGCTCTCACCAGGCGCCAGGGTATACTGTTCATAGGCTAAAATGAATTCCAAACATCTCCAGCACAGAGTTGAAGCCACCAGCATAGTCTTCCAAGTGTAGCTACTATATGAACTCCATATGCAGTGAACTATGTTTTTTCAATTATTAATCATGTGATCACTCATCAAACTTAACATGTAGAAGAGTCTGGCTTTAGGCAGTCTTTGCAAGGCAAAAGCCAGGTTTGGCTTGGCTTTACGCAGTCTTTGCAAGGCAAAAGCCAGGCTTGAGTTGGCTTTAGGCAAGCTTGGCAAGGCAAAATCCAGGCTTGAGATGGCTTTAAGCAGGCTTTGCAAGGAAAAATCTAGGCGTGAGCTGGCTTTAGGAAGTCTTTGCCAAGCAAAAGTCAGGCGTGATCTGGCTTTACGCAGACTTTGCAAGGCAAAAGCCAGGCTTCGTAATTGTGCCTTTTTTTGTTCTTGTAAGCTCAGATCTTTCCATGCTAGAACCTTTAGTGTAGAAAGCATTCTAAAAATTGCTAAACCATCCTTAGATTGAGCATGAAATAATTCTAATACCACTGAGAAATGATTCACCATTCTGCAGAAATACCACATGACAGGTTCAACATTTTCCTTAGCATTTGGCCATATTAGAAGTATGCTAAATTGTACCATCCAACACCTGCTTATCGCATTGTTCATGAACACTATCAAAGCACCCCTAGAATGAGCATGCGACCATGGTAATGCCACTGGAAACTACCTTAATAACATATAGAATGGGACAAAGAAACATGCAGGTTTTTGCGGATTCCAATCCTGTGAAGCCATTAGTCGGGGTTCTTCTCTTTGCTATCCTAACCCTAAGGTTAGGTATTTAAGATTTTTGTAGATTGATAAATCTCCTCACTGCACTAGGCAGTTCAGAGAACGAATGAAACTCAGATGTACCTATAAAAGAAAATATAATGTCAGTTATAAAATCTGCCAGTGAGTTGCCTTCTCTGAACACATGTTAAAAGATCACATGGAAGTTTCCCTTCATCTCTACAATTTTATTCACATCATTTGAAATTACCCAAGGAGGATCCCATTCCCCTTCTATCACTTTCTTCATCACTAATGAATCAGTCTCCAATATGAAAGGGTGAAGATCATGCTCCACACAGTATTCCAACCCTTGAAAAATAGCCTTAACTTCAGCCACCACATTAGTTGTCACCTCAGGTCTACTGCCCTAGCATACACCACATCACCTTCATCGTCTCTCACACAAAAGCCTAAGGAGCTAGGACCAGGTTTTTATTTTGAGGCTCCATCAGTATTGCATTTGTACCAACTATGTAAAGGAAGATTCCATGTTACTCTTGTGGTGATCATTATAGGTTTATATCCTTCAAAATATCGAATTATGTCTGACCATAACAATGGAATATTAGGCATCCAAGCATATCTCACCCTTGTCAGTTGATGCAATGTCCTATTGATATCATGACTCACCCTACTTGTGGACATTGAACCCCCATGTTTACCTGCATTTCTTCTCTTCCAAAGTTCTCAAGTGATGATAATTGGTAATGCTTGAAACAATAGCTTTAACTTTGGACAACATTGAGCATACCACCAATGCCTTATAACCTGCTTCAATTGAATCAATGGCATAGTAATTCCAGCAGCCCCCATGAACAAGTTCCATACCTTAGAGGCAGTAGGACTTGTGACAAATATATTCTCAATAGATTAATCTTGGGGCTGCTGACAACACCTATACATCACCATTTTCCCTTGCCTCCTCCACATGTCATCAGTGTCTATTTTCTGCCTCCACAATCTCCACAAGAAGAAGGATGTCTTGAATGGTAAGCCTTTAATCCACATTAACTTGAATTCCTGATTAGGATCAGCCACATGCCTTGATATTTGCCAAGCACTACTAACACTGAACTTGGCTGAAAGAGTTGGCATCCAGTATGGCCTATCCCAATATCCTTCGCTGCCTTCATAATGCACATTTAGCCTTATATGTTTAGCAATTACCTCATTGAAAGTTTGATCTAGAAGCTGATCATCCCATACTTCACCTTGCCATAGTTTTGACACCTCCTGAAGATTCTGCATTGATTGGAATGTCTTCAGGAAATACGTGATAAAGTGGACCAAATCCAGTCCAATTTTCATGCAAAATATTAGTTTTTCCACTCTTAAATTCCAATCGGATCTCATGTTCTACTTCTTCCCTAGCATTCAGCATTTGTCTCCAAACATGAGACTCTCTTCTAAACTGCACCATCGTTGGTATCTCCTTCGTGCAATACTTATTCCACATGAAATTAGACCACAAAGATTTTGTGGTCCTAAACCTCCACCATAGTTTAGCAAACAGTGCCCTTGACACATCGTGTAAGGACCTAAAACATGGCCCAAGGAAGGCAAAGATTTTTCCATGAAGCCCAATGTCTGCTTCTCCCTTCTTCCTTTGCGCTCAAAAATAACATAGCAAAAATCTTATGAAGATGCTCCGGGACATTTTTTGGTGGATCAAGGACTGATAATATGTGGACTGGCATACTTTGCAACACACTAGAAATGAGTGTTGCCTTTTATCCAAATGACAACAGCTTTCCTTTCCATGAATGCAATTTAGCCTTTACCTTTTTTATAAGATCCTCATAATAGTCATTCCTCATTCTAGTGTAAAAAATAGGACACCCTAGATATGTGAAGGGGAATTTACCTCTTGCAAATCCTGTAATAGCTCCAACTGCCTAAAATAATCTATTAGCAATATTTGAGTGCATGTAGTATGAACTCTTATTTTTGTTGATCATCTGCCATAGTATCATCAGCAAAGACTTGTCTCATCAGCATATGCCAAGTGGTTTAATGGATCGGACCACTTAGGCATTCCAAATCCCACAAATGACTTGTCTTCAAAGAGCTTATTCAAAGACCTGGAAAGTACCTCGGCTGAAGAATGAACAATGTTGGAGATAGGGGATCCCCATGCTTCACACCCCTTGTAGACTTAAAGAACCCTGAAGACTGCCCATTCACCCATACTGAGTACCAGTTATTTGACACCAAGTTCCACACCATATTGATGATATGCTCAGAAAATCCCTTCTTCCTTAGCACATGTAATAAGTACTTCCACAAAACCCTATCATAGGCCTTAGCCATATCAAGCTTGATTAACGCATTAGCTGGCTTTCCCTTAACCTTATGTCAGTGACAGTTTCTTGAGTCAATAAGATGTTCTCGAATATACTCCTACCCTTCACAAATCCGGATTGATTAGGAGATATTAGAGAAGGAAAAAAACTGTCAAATCTATCATGTAATACCCTGGACAAGACCTTGTTAGTGAAGTTGCTCAAACTAATAGGTCTTAAGTCAGAAAAGGTCTCAACTCTAGGTTTCTTAGGCAGCAACACTAGATTGGTGTGAGTGATGGATTTAGGCAGTGAAACTCCTCCATAGAAGTGTATCACTATGTTGTGTACAACACCAATAACATCCCAGCATGTTTGATAAAACATGCCAGTAAATCCATCAGGACCACTAGCACTCTCCTCACTAAGCTCAAAAACTGTTGTCCTTACCTCTTCAATTGTTGGCAATCTTCTAAGTTCAAAATTTTGTTCCATAGTGACCATCAAAGGTAAATTATTGAGCAAGAAAAAGACAGAAGCAACACCTTCATTTGTGAACTGATTTTGATATAAGTCCACTGCAGCTGTAGCCAATTGCTCCTGGTCTTCAATCCATACCCCACTACCACTTTTGATCCTCTTCAGTTGCAATTTATTTATTTTTCCATTGACATGATTGTGAAAGAAACTGGTATTATTATCTCCTTCAGCAAACCAAGTCATCCCATCTTTTTGCTTACAATACTGCTCCTCAATACTCAAGTATTTCTTCAATTCAGATTGAGCCTTTTGAAGCACAATCTTGTTCTCAATTGTAGTCTCTTCTTCAAACAACATCTCTTTCACCCTAACAATGTCCTCCAAAATAGCCAACTGCTTGAAGATATCACCAAATGTTTCCCTACTCTATTTTGACAGTGCTTTCACCCTTTTGAGCTTCTGCTTGAACATCAAAAATGGATCCCCTATGAAATCAGCTTCCCAATTCTTCCTCTCCACACCCATAAATGTAGCATGCTTAGTCCAAAAGATCAATAACCTTAAAGGCTTCAAAAAATTAGTGGTCTGCTACCCGCATGTCATTAGCAGTTGTGCGTGATCTGATCCAGTTCTGATTAAATGTTCAACTTCAATAGTTGGCAACATGTTCTGAAATGGAAAACTCACAAAGATCATATACAATCTCTTGAATATACACGCAGAATTGGGTCTCCCATTCCATCATGTAAATGGACTTCCTTTATATCCTTGCTCAAACAAACCACAAGAGTTTACACAAAATGCAAAATCCTCATATCCAGGAGGGTGTACTGGAAATCCTCCTATTTTCTCATCTTCATGCAATATCACATTGAAATCCCCTCCTACCAACTATGGAAATTTCATATCACTTGCTAAGTAATACAAGTGATCCCATAATTCCAACATCTCCATTGCTGAACAATTTGCATAAATAAATATCATCATCATGTGCTTCCCCAGGTCATGGTGAAACACTCTCATAGTCACATGTTGCTCAGTATCCTCCACTAATTCCCGTTCTACCACTGCATCAAGAACAACCATATTTGCCCATTAATATTTGCATAAGCAGTCTCCACATTCAACCTCCTTCTATATCTATCAATGAATATCTTCTTTAGAAAAGGCTCCATTAATGCAACTACACAAAAATTATGCTCCCTATTCATGTTGATCACTCTAGGAAAGGCCTGTTGTGTATTCACATATCTTATGTTCCATATTAATATTTTGATCATCATCATTTAGATAGAGAAGCTTCCCTCTTGGGCATAATTCTTGAAGGTTGTGGTGGCTCTTTATTCTGATTCTTCTTAGTTTTCTTACCTCCTTTAGCACTAGCTGTGGGTGATAAATCTTCTTCCCAAGCCACTTGTTTGAAGTTTTATGTTGTTGCTTCATCATCAATTTCATCCTCCATTGGATTTTGTCTCATTAAGTCTTCATCAATGGGTGCCACATTGTGTGTAAGTAAATCATGTGAATGATGTAGAGGAGTCTTCAGTGGACCACTAAGTTGCAGCTGCATAATTTGATCAGTGCCTAAATCCATAGGCACTTCCTCTATTTCCCCAGTTGCTCTTGGAACAATTGCCCGCTCATCAGCCTGTTCATACCCCTTGCTATCCTTTAGAAAAAAACATCTGCATGATTCATTTTGAATTGCAGCTCATAGAAACTGCCAAGCCCCGGAGTTACTGTATCAGTCTACTTTGAATGCACTGTTCTATTGCGATCACCACCTTTCCCGTTGCCTAAAATTTAGTCTGACTCCACTATATCATCCCTAACCTTCCCATTATCATCTCTATCAATATTGTTATCCGATGCATACACCGGAACACCATCTACATACGCAAAAATCTCTCCAGTTGCACTAGGGTTAGGGTTTGCTATGAATGCCTCATCGGGAGCACCTGAATTTAGGCCTAGCGTCGCCAGCCTAACACCTGGGGAGCCTGGATTAAGGCTTTGGGAGCTTGGCTTTAGGCTTTGCATCGTTAGCCTAACGACTGGTGAGCCTGGCTTTAGGCCTGGCGTCGCCAGCATATCGCTAGGTGATCTTGGCATTTTGTCCTTCTTCACCTTTTCTTTTGTAGTCTTTGTTGTGCCCTGTTGATCATCCTCAACCTCAACTACATCACTCCATAAGACCTTTGTAGAGTTTACCGCATCAAGCTCCTCAATCTGCCAAAATCTGCAAATGTTTGAGATGGAATCCCATGACAAGGTTGGTTTGTTGTCAAATTGTGTTGTTTTAGCTCCTCTTTGATAGTCCCAAATCTTCTATGAAGTGTTGTATTATTCTGTTCTTCCAATTTTTATCAAGTTATATCACATATCCTGATAACCGCGTATAAATTCAATTGTTATCCGATTTTAGGGTAAACAGTTTGGCAACCACCGTGGGATTGAGGATAATAGTAATTATCTGTTACAAAATCTCTATAACCCACACTGCTTTACCCTTGCATTTTGAAGTGTCTTGGATTCTAGGATAAAATACAAAATTTTCAAATCCTCATTCAGCACCTCTGCACGTTGACAATGAGTCCGGTCACCAAGATGAAAATAACAATATAGCACCATGTAATGAAATACCACCTACTGATCCCGCTGGAATTCTGATCATAGATCTGATTGATGATAATTCACATGTGTCTATCGATGTAAACTTGCCCAGTGACCCCGAAAATAGCTTTCGTGATGGAGCCCGATCGGCAACTTGAAACAAACAAAATGTTGAAGGGTACGTGATCAGTCTACGAGTGATATTAGAAATGTTGTAGGCACAACATGTGGAAATAGCCTAGTAACAAAACCAAAATTGTGCACGAAGCAGGGTTGAGCCCGATCCTCCCTGGGAAGTCACCCGCAAGGATCAATCGGTCACAGAAAGGTCAAATAAAAATGAATCGAGGGCTAACCCCGAGATTATAAAGAAGCTCGAGGAATTGATGAAACAGATTGAATTAGGGGAGAAGAAAGTCGAGGCCAGTAATAAAAATGGTGGAAACCTACAATTCCAGGGTATATCAAATACCAGAAGCACTGCCGATATTGAAAGGCCTGGATACCAGGACGTTCGTGCAAAAATCCTTTCGCCCAAGCGCGGCTCAAAAACCGATCCCCAAGAAGTTCCGCATGCCTAAGATTCCTAAGTACAATGGAACAACCGATCTGAACAAACATGTCTCCTTTTACACATGTTCCATCAAAGGGAATGATCTAGAGGATGGTGAAAATGAATCTGTCTTATTAAAAAATTCGGAGAGACATTTTCAAAAGGAGCCATGACATGGTATCACAATTTACCACCTAATTCTATTTTCTCTTTTGCTATGTTTGCAGATTCGTTCGTAAAAGCACACATCGGAGCCATCAAGGTCGAAACCATGAAGTCGCACCTTTTCAAGGTAAGGCAGAAAGAAAATGAAATACTCAGAGAATTCGTATCTCAGTTCCAAATGGACCCAAGGGCTCAATGTTCGTAGCTCCGTGGACTCACATCAGTTGAAACAGAATCTGATAGAATATCCAGCTATTACTTGAGTCGATGAGCATAGTCAGTATGAATCAAGAGAGATATTTATCAGGAACCGAGTTCAAACAGATATCGGTATCAGGCATGTAACGGGATCGAAGAGGCAACAGGTCCGGGTAAAATTCCATGAGAAATTAAAGGAGAAATGATCGAGGTCAGAACAACAGGGGACTTATGACCAAAAATGGTTTCGACAGGCCCACGGGGCGTAAAAACGCAACAAGTCTATTGGAATACAACTTTAATGTCGATGTTGTCGGCATTGTATCAGCTATCGGACGTATCAAATATACCAAATGTCATTGACCTCTACAGAACGATCCAACCCAAAGGGATCCTAACCATATATGCAAGTATCATGGTACTCACGTTCACAGAACCGAAGATTGTCGACAGTTGAGAAAGGAAGTAGCTCGTTTATTCAACAATGGGCACCTTTGATAATTCTTGAGCGACCGAGCCAAGAATCACTTCAGGAACAGGGATTCTAACAAACAGACAGAGCAAGAAGAACCTCATCATGTCATTAACATGATCATCGGCGTGGTTGATATCCCATTGGGGCCAATGTTGAAACACACCAAGATATCCATCACTAGAGAAAAATGAACTCGCGACTACGTACCGGAAGGAACTCTATCTTTCAACGACAAAGACGCCGAAGGGATCGTACATCCCCATAATGATGGATTATTAATATTTGTACTCATGAATAAAATTTGGGTTAAACGTGTGTTGATTGGTCTAGGTAGCTTGACCAACATCATTCGGTCAAGTGTCGTGGAGAGCTCGGTCTATAAGACCAAGTCGTACGCACAATCCGATTCCTGAATGGATTCAACATGGCATATGAAACAACTAAAGGGGAAATAACATTACCACTTAACACCGCTGACCATCTAGGAAGCAAAATTTTATGTGATATAGGGCAACGTAAGATACAACGCCCTGTTCGAAGGCCATGGATCCACAACATGAGGGAAGTGCCTTCGACCCTTCACCAGGTATTAAAATTACCGACGCCAGGGGGGATTAAATGATCTACGAGGAACAACCGGCCATGAAGGAGATGTTTGTAGTCAATGAATTAATTTCGATATCAACACTTGCAACATCAAAGGAACCAAGGACGAAATCGAAACAAGGGTCCAAATAGAAATCATCGATCTCAGGCTCGATCCAACCAAGTAAGCAGGGAACTGACGAAGACGACAATTACGGGGTCCCCCGATCCTTTATAGCCCCTGATGAGTCTGATTCCACAAAATAAACGGACGAAGATCTGGAGCATGCCATACTGATCGAACATCTCCCCGATCAAAAGATATACCTGGGCACGAGGAAAGCTCCCCAGCTTAGGAAGAAATTCATTCAATTTTTTATAGCAAACATAGATTGTTTCTCATGGTCCCATCTTGGCATGACAGGGATTCCACTGGAGATAACCACCCTCAAGCTAAGTCTAGACCCAAAATTCTATCTGGTCAAGTAGAAGATGAGGCCCCAGTCCGAGGTCAAACACACTTTCATCAAGGACGAGATATCTAAACTCCTTAAAATAGGGTCCATTCGGGAGGTTAAATACCTGGATTGGTTAGCATACATAGTGTTAGTCCCTAAAATGGGGAAAAAACAAAGAATGTGTGTATACTATAAGGATTTGAACAAAGCCTGCCCGAAGGACTCCTTCCCACTGCCCAACATCGATCGCATGATTGATGCCATGGCCGGCCACGAGATCCTTAGCTTTCTAATGCCTATTTCATGTACAACCAAATACGGATGGACCCAGATGATCAGGAGAAAACCTCTTTCATTACCAAGTATGGCACATATTGTTATAATGGCGATGCCATTAGGACTAAAAAATGCCGGTGCTACTTATCAACACTTGGTTAAGTCCCTGGGAGCAGAGGGCCATTTAAAACATTTGCAAGAAACGTTCAGCATTTTGAAGAAGTATATTATGAAGATGAACGCGAAAAAGTGTGCGTCCAGAGTCGGATCGGGTAAATTCCTTGGGTTCATGATATCCAATAGAGGGTTCGAGATCAACCCCGACAAAATCAAAGTCGTCAAAGATATCACAATCATGGACAACGTAAATAGTGAAAAGATTAACCGGATGCATAGCGTCCCTAGGGCAATTCATATTGAGGTCGTCGGATAAGATTCACCGATTCTTCTCACTGCTAGTAAAGAAGAACAACTTTTCATGGACCTCAGAGTGTCAACGAGCCTTGGAAGAGCTTGAACGATATTTATCAAGCCCACCCCTACTTCATACACCAAAACAGATGAGCAATTGTACTTGTACTTAGAAATATTGGAAAGAGCGGTAAGTGGAGTCTTCGTTCGGGAAGAGCAAGGTACGCAATTTCCAGTTTATTATGTTATCATGACCCTAGCAGAAATCGAGACTAGATATTCTCACCTAGAAAAACTTGCACTCTCTTTACTAAGCGCCTTTAGGAAACTAAAACCTTACTTTCAGTGTAATCCCATATGTGTTGTAACAACTTACCATTGCGAAAAATTATGCACAAACCCGAACTCTCTGAACGATTGGCCAAATGGGCCGTTGAAATTAGTGGGTACGATATTGAGTATCGACCCCGAACAATAATCAAATCCCAAATTTTGGAAAATTTCGTATATCCAAGGTCGAATGAGAGTTAATTATGAATTCAGGGATGTCCTCGAGAATCTGGACCCTCTTTACAGATGGTGCCTCGAACGCGAAAGGGTTTGGACTCGGCATGGTTTTAAAGCCACCAATAAGCAATGTAGTTAGACAATCTATTAGAACTATAAAATTTACTAACAACGAGGCCAAATATGAGGTCGTTATTGCAGATCATGAGCAAAAGCTTGGGGGCTGAGGTCATGGAAGCTAAATGTAACTCTCTCCTCATAGTAAATCAAGTTAATGGAACTTTCGAGGTCAAAGAAGAACGAATGCAAAGGTATCTGGATAAGTTACAGGTAGCATTACACATGTTCAAGGAGTGAACATTACAACACGTCCCCTGAGATCAAAACAGTGAGGTCGATGCCCTAGCTAACTTAGGGTCATCAGTTGAAAACAACGAGCGTAATTCGGGAGCAGTGGTGAAACTCATGATATCCGTGGTGGAAGAAGGTCATGCGGAGACAAACTCTACAAAACTGATTTGGGATTGGAGAAACAAATACATAGAATATCTTAAGACCGGAAAATTGCCCTCGAATTCAAAAGAATCGAGGGCCCTCCGTGCGAAGGTAGCCCGATTTTGTTTGTCTTAGTATAGAAACTTATTCAAGAGAATGTTTGACGGTCCGCTGGCAATATGTGTGGGATCAGGAGATACCGATTACGTTCTAAGGGGGGAACCTGTTGAAACCATTCTGGCGCCGAATCATTAGTTTGAAAGGTGATCAGAGTAGGTTACTGTTGGATCGACATTGAAAGGATGCGAAGGATTTCGTGCGAAAATGTTATGGATGCCAATGGCACGCCCCGATAATAAAACCAACCCGGAGAATTACTTCATTCCGGTTTATAGCCATGGTCGTTCATGAAGTAGGGAATGGTCATCGTCAGCCCTTTTCCATGGGTACCTGGTAAGGCCCAATTTATTTTGTTTATGACTGGCTATTTTTCTAAGTGGGTGTAAGCTCAGGCATATGAAAAGTTCAGGGATAAGGAAGTAATCTATTTCATTTGGTACCATATCATATGTCGGTTCGGAATGCCGGTCGAGATCGTGTACGATAATGGAAAATAGTTCGTCAGTAGCAAAGTGACCAAATTTCTTGAAGACCACAAGATCAAAAGGATCCTATAAACACCCTACCACCCTAGTGGAAACGAAAAAGACGAATCAACCAACAAAACCATACTCCATAACCTTAAAAAAAAGTTGATCGACGCCAAAGAAAATTGGAAGAAACTCTTGATCAAAGTTCTTTGGGCATATCCTGTGACATCGAAATCTAGTACCAGGGCCACTCCGTTCTCATTGGTTTGTGGAGTTAAAGCTTTGATACAGGCCGAGGTCAGAGAGCCTGGATCTATTATGCGAAAAGAATGAGGCCGACCTTGTTTGGTTGGCTGCCCAAAAGTAGTGGATCAAGAGATATTACAATCGGAGCACCAACCTTGATAAGGACGATCACATTGAATACCACAAACTCAAACGAGGCAAAGTTGGGGCCAAAATGGGAAGGGACATATCATATAATCGAAATCACTAGAAAAGTATCCTACAAGCTCGAGACGATGAATGGCGAACAGTTACCGAGAAATTCGAACGTAACTCACTTAAAATGATATTATTGCTAAGGTACGACCCTATTCGTGTTCTTTTATTTAATTTTCGGACTAACTCTAACAGGTAATCGATGAGGAAAAATATGAGATTTTAGGTCTGAAAGCACGAGTTACACTATTTTTCCCTTAAATTGGTTTTGTCCCAAATGGGTTTTTCGGCAGGTGTTTAAAGAGGCAACAAGTAAATCGTGCTAGCTTAGAATCGAAGTACGAGAATGAACCGATAACGGTGATCAAAATAGTATTCGAGGCCTCACTTCAATCAACCTCGATCACTGGGGGGCATTAGCCTCCGATATCAACTTTACCATGGAAAGGGATTTCTGGATTGAAAGGTATCTATTGATAGGATTCAATGTAAGGTAAAAATAGTCGAATGAACCGTGCCCATGTAGACTGTTGGGACCCTGACGAAAAGCATGAACACATACTTCCTTATTATGCGTAAGAATAAAAAGAAGTCTCTTCTTTGCAACCATCTTATATTTGAATATGTCTTAAAATTTCTTTTCTAAATTCCTTAAAAAATTTCCTACTTCCCCACCCTAAAGGTAACGAGCCTAAGGGACACTTATAACCGGAGTTCGAATGATAACTCTCTCACTCGGGGTCTACCGTTCGAAAACAAAATCGGACGGCCCAAGATACTAGATCTTGGGGGGATAAGACCTATTGTGCAACCCTCGACTTTTAAAGGCCACAGCTACCCCCACTCGGGGACTGCTATCTTGGGACATCCCGGATAATTCGGGAAAGAATTTCCTATGGGCGGCTCCTGAACTGAAAGACTACGGCCACTTTAACATGGCTCAGAGATGTTCGAGACCCGTAACAAAAATTAGGCCTTCAAAAAAGAAAATATTTCATAACCAGCTCTAAAGGCTACCCTTAGCAAGCTATAAACCTAAACTGCTTTGGGAAAAGACTTTAGTAACACTGAATCCCGACAATGCCTTAACACAAAGTAACATTAAAGGCAGGGTTTGTTCGAACCTTCGAACATAACCTACTTATTTTATTTTATGGCATTTAGAAATTTTTGCGAACAAAAATTATAAATCAAAGGAAAAATCTGAAAGTTGAAAGGGAAAGAAAGCCTTGTATGTATTACCAAAAATTCATTTTACAAGGGCCAAATGGCCCCGGTAAGGAAATTTATAATAGCCCACAAGAAAACAAGGAAGAAGATCCTATATAGCCTAATCATCATAGGGGGCCACATCACCGCCTACGGGGTATTCGCCGCCATCGGACTCACCCGACTCCTCAGACCCCTCGGAATCCTCCTCAGGATAAACCAGCTTACGGGCCCTTGCTTCATATATCTTGGCATTATCGATTTCAGCCAGTATGTCGAAGTTCTGAGCATGGACTTCCTCGAGGGCCTCCCTTCGATATTTCCACCTCGCATGCTTCACCATATTTTTGGCTTGTTCCTAAATCGCCTTGACATCAGCCTTGAACTGGGCCACTTTATCATCGGCCTCGGTCTTCACCACGGCCACCTCTGATTTGGCCGCCTCAAGCTCCTAGGAAAAATTCTCTTGACTCGAAACAGCCAAGTTCAACTCAGATTGCAGCTCCTCGATCTTCTTGGCCTGCACCAAGGCTTTTTATTTTGCATCCCTGAGCTGGACCTCAGTCGAAGCTAGTTTTTCTCGGGTGGTCTTCTTTTCTGAGTCCAGCGGTCCATATTCTTCTTCCATTCCTCAGCCACAGCCTTCACCGTGTCCATCTCCACCTGGAGTTGCACAATCTGGTCAAGTCTCTTCTGGACCTGCGGGTTCGTGTCGTTAGCCATTGTTCTAAATCATCATCACTAAGTTCAAATACTCCCTCAGCTGCTCGACTAAATCTGCATGTTTCTTCGAAGTCGCTTCAAGCTCAGCCTGAAGTTTGTCATTGAAAAGCTTATAGGTGTCCCTCTTCTAAGTTAGCTCCCGAACCTCGACCTCGTGTTGAGATAACTCCTCCCGATATTGGAAGAAAGTTTCATGGTGATGTACTGTAGCCTGTGAGCATAAAGAAAAGTAGTATGATTATTTATAACTTAAAATCCAAAGTACTAAGTAAAGAGGAACTCGAAGTTACCCGATTCAACGCCTATTGAGCTTCATTGAACAGGCAGGATGCTTCCACCTCGTCCATCTCGGTCTGGTCGTATTCTGTCACCATGCGCCGAAGATAGCTAGCAACCCCCATAGGGGCAGAGAGAACTCTGGCATCCTCCAAGATAGAGATAATTATTGACCATTTTTTATCAGGATCAGACTCGGAGCCGAGAATAGATCCACTAACTTCAGACGCGAAGAGGGCCCACTAGCTCTCGAAGACGGTACTTTCTTTGGCATTGGTAAATCACCAAACCCGGTAACATCCTCAGAGGCAGTCGATTCTAAGACATCAAAGAAGTTATTAAGGTCTACCGCCCCCTGAGGCCCCTCGTGCAAATGATCTTTTAGCATACTGGCCTCGTTAATCATGGAGTCAGAGAATAGAGGAGACCCGATGAAATCAATCGCCCCACGCACATTTTTCGGGCACTCTCTCCTACTCGAGGAATATCGGCACTGGCTTCCTCTTCGACCTCTCTAGTTTAGGGTATAGCGGCCTCACACTTCTCCGATTTACGGACCTCGTTCGTTGCCCTCTCAGCAACCTCCCTGGCTTAAGACAGTATAGCGTGGGGCCACTAGCTCAGAATCTTCTTATTCTTGTTCTTCCGACTCATCCCTCAATCGGTGGATTAGGTCCGATGGGAGGGCGCCGATGTTTTCTTTGGGTTTGCGCGCCTGCCTCTTCTTCGGTTAATGCTTCTCCGAGTTCCGGGAACTCGAAGCCTCTTTACTTTTCTTCTATTTTGTCCTACTTTAGAGCAGGAGAACGGGGGAGGAAGATTCGATCTACGGATGGGGGCTTCATCTCAACATCCTTCCCAAGGCCTACAAAGAAAAAAGATGAGTAATCTTGGAAAGAAACACAAGTGATGTTAGTTCTTGGAAATAATTTCACCGTGAGAACGGGCTTCCCACCGGCCCTTTGAAAGTTTGCGTCATGCGCTCTTGGAATAAGGCTTCTGTGATACGACGCCCTCGACCCACTCCTTCAGTCGAGGAACTGCATCCGGCATCAGAGCGATAGCTGCACCACGAAACATCGATTAGATGAGAGAAAAGGGAAAAGCAAAAAGCAAAATCTTATAAGTGAAGTTATACTTACGTTTCATGTTCCATTTCACGGGAAATGGAATTTCCTCGACCGGGATTAGATCCGAAGTCTTCACTCGAAAAAAACCAGTCAAACAAGCCTCGGTCTCGATCCTCATCTATGCTCGAGATTAGAGCCTTAGTAGCCCGACCGGCAAGCTTTATCAATCCCCCTCGGTAGAGTCGTTTACCGTATAGATGCATGAGAGGATCGATAGTGAAGGGGTGCTTGTCGAGCTTTCTCACAAGGAAACGAAGCAGAATAAAAATTCTCCAAAATGAAGGATGAATCTTCCCCAACGTCACTTCATATCTTTTGCATAAGGCAATGATAACTGGGTTTAGAGGGCCCAACATGAATGGATAAGTGTAAACACTTACAAAACCCTCAATGTGTGTAGTGATTGATTCCTCGGGTGTAGGCATCACCACATGTTTACCGGCCCAATTACCGTCTTCCTTGAGTTGAGGAGGAGATCGTTGTGATGGAGCATATATACCTCCAGATCGCCTTGCATCGACCCAGTAAAAGGAAGGGGTTTTCTCGATCTTGAAGTCGTCCCCAGTTGGGCACCTCGTAGGAATGAACATAGTTGAAGAGTGTTTCAGTGTCTTTTCCTCGACAACAGTAGATAGAGACTTTTCTTCTTCATACAGTATCGAGGAAGAGGGAGTCTCCTTCTAAGGAAGTAATTTAGAAGTCTTATCCATTTCTTCTGAGTAAGGGTAAAGAGATGGCACTGGCAAAAGAGAGGGCGTATTTAGCGGATAGCTTATGAAAATTTTCAGAAAACTATAAAGGAAGAAGTTTCAAACTTGATCCAGAAAATTAGAGGAAGAATGTGGTAACTTTTTTCTCAAAAACACAAGAACAATCGTTTGAATATAGAATTTTTAAGGGATCGAAGGAGGAAGTATTTATAGTTTGCAAATGGCGGTTCAAAACCCGTATTGACCGACCAACAACTGACACACATTTAATGCCTTGGAGACTGGACTGATGGGATGTTTCAGTTACCTTTTGCAGCTTACGTCATGGTTTATCGAAGCAAGGCTCGAAAATTCATATCGTTTCTCATCGACTTCTCTCCGAAAAATAAGGGGACTATCTGTATACGATTGAATCTATTGTACGGCCAGTCGAGACTGAAACGTGGCGGGTCGAAGCTCGACCCTGGGTTATATCGAACCAAGGCACGAAGTTAAATCGGAGCTCGTGACTCGGAGGCCGAACAGGATCGAGGGAACTTTATCGAGCCAAATAACGGAAGGCCGGAATATCTGCGATCAGTTGGAGATCACGGTGGAAATCTCGGTACGTATTAAGGAAAGGCCGATTAATTTATAAAGGACATTGTAACACGCATCAAAGAAGTAATATAATGATCATTTCTAGTTATCTTGTTAATATGTTTTGTCGTTGATTAAGGCATTTCTTGACTCAAGGGTGATCAACCTTCAAGGCTATGATTGTTCAATTTGTGTGGTTTGCATTTATTTTCTTGTAATTAATTTTTGTATTAATCCGTCCTTCCAATTTCTTTCAAGTTATATCACATATTCTTAAAATCGCGTATAAATTCAATTGTTATCCGATTTTAGGGTAAACAACGTGCTAACTTTCTAACCATTTGATTACTATATCTATGCGCACTATGTTAATTGGATAGAACTTATAGTTTCTATGAGTCCACCAAACTGTAGAGGTACCAGGTCCTCTAATAGTTCCCACAGAGAAGTATAATAAGAAGCAAGTAAAAGGACAAGGGATTTTTACGTGGAAAAATCCCACTCAAGGGGACAAAAACCACGACCTACACTTGTAGGAGTTCAACTTCACTAACTTATAATCTAAACTATTACAAGCCACTTTGTAATGTACTTCTTACAAATACTTCAACACACTAACTTGTAATCACTATTACAAGCCATTTTGTCACTCTTTAGTTACAAAGACTTTTCACTTGTGACAACACGAGTCACTACAACAAGATAAAAGGTTTAAGGTTAAGAGATTTCTAACAGGTTGCTTCTACAAAAGCGAGTAGGATACATTGAAAACAAAATGCAATATTACAACTGAACTAAGGACACTAACGACACAAGGTGAAACTGGTCCGTCTTAGTGGAGTTGTCTTCTTGCTCTTGAAACACTTGAATCTTCAATGCTAGAGACCACTTTAATGCCTGAGAGAATGTTCTTAGTAATTGCTCAAGTGAATGTTCTTGTTTGTCTTCAAACAAGATATTAAAGGCCTTGGCACATTACAAGGAGGATGTCCCATATCTTGAGAGTACACTTCACAACCAATGGGAAGTGACTGTTGCACTGTTACTGCACTGTAGCGTGTACAGTTGCAGGCAGTCACTTTTCTGCCACAGCTTTTTACAGCTGTAGAGTTGACCTGTACTATCATGTGGGAGTCTGTCAAGGGATCATGTCCTTCAACTGGTCCGTATACATTTAATCAGTGCATTGTCCAGAATTCCTTGAGTTAAAGCTGATTGGTTGTGCTGTCTACAGATCAGGTCCTTTATCTGATTCTTCATATAAATTTGTTAGATCGTCAAAACATAATACAGCCCATCAAGAACCTTACAAGAAATCCCTTTTTTGAATGACCAATTGAACAACCACAAGAAAACAATTGAACTATTAATTTTCCATTCAATTATATCGATCTACCAATATAACAAGATTAAGTTTTATGCTTTCTGCTATTTACCTGCTACTATAATTACATATTTTTATTTGATGGAAGATTAATTTTTGCTTTAGCTAGACACATTAGATACAGGCGTGCGCGTAGGGCGGAGGGAGAGTAGGAGCTACGGGTTCGGTCGAACCTGGTGGCTTTGGTGCAAATTATGTATTTGTCTTAAGAAATTTATTGAATAAGTATAAAGTATTAATTTAGAACCTAGAGTAACTTCAACTTCAAATCCTGCGGCTCCGTCTCTACGTGCACGCGCCTTATATTTGCTTATTTGTTTGCAATTGTAAATTATGTTGTTTTACCGATTTTGGTAAAAGAGAAAACTTATATTTTGACAGTTGTTTTTAAGGTTGATAGATCTTGTTCTATGTAGTTGGACAGTTTGATGCCATTAGGATAGAGATAGCTCCATTTTCTACTCGAGGATAACTAATGATATGAAATTATTTTGGGTCTCTTCAAACCTCAAACGTAGTAGTAACAATTATATGCCACGGCAAGCAAAACCTACAGACACAAGCAGCAAAACCATTGGAGTACTTGGACAAAAGTTTGTTAAGGTTGTTGAACTTCAAATACCTGCTAATCCTAATTCATCTTCGTCATTATCTTTTCAAAATCTCCCCTATAATATCCCTTCATTATTCTCTCTACTTAACCATTCACAACCTAATACACAAATCCTGATAAACCAATTATATCAAAAATATTTCTCAAACTTCCAACCGATCACACAAGCTAAGCCAACTCGTCTCATCAATACTTTCCCAGCTTCGACATGACTTATAAGCACTTGGCTTTTTCAAGTTTGGTTCTGTCAATGATTTTTATGGCAGCAGTACTGCAGCCAGTTGATGGCCAAATTATCAGTACGCCATGCACGGGACCAATGATCACTAGCTTCACACCATGTGTGAACTTCTTTACAAATAGCAGCAGCAATGGGACTTCACCAACTGAAGATTGCTGCGGTGCACTCAGGACTATGATGACCAACGGCACGAGTTGCCTCTGCCTTATTGTCACTGGTGGTATTCCATTCCAGATGCCAATGAATCCCAACTTAGCCATGTCTCTTCCCCAAGCTTGTAACATGCCTGGTGTTCCCCTCCAGTGCAAAGGTACATTTAGCTTCTTGGACACTAAAATATTTAAAGAACTACTCCCTCCGTTCCCGATCTATGTGGTACCGTCACTAGTACAAAAAATCTTTTCCGATCGAAAAACCTACAGAATGCGGTCGTTTTTCAAGGATTATCAACCAAATTGGATGGGTCCGAAAAATATTGATCGGTATTTACCGACCAATGCAGTAATAGTTTTTGAGTTTTAATTATTTTATAATTTCTGTATTTTTTCTAAATCATTCAATTATAAATACACCATCTAGGAATCAAATTTGGGTTTGTACCATAGTAAAGCACTATGACCACTGGTGCTTGTTGGTAGAAAGCTTTTATTTTATTTACTTTTTAACTGGATAAGCAAAAATAATCGACTGACTCGGTCGGTTTTATTTTAAAAACAAAATTATCGATCGAAATCCATTGATTTTTTTAAATAGGTTGACCAAATCGGTCAATTTTTTTGAATATATTTTGAATAGGTTTCAGTCGGCTTCGTGAAAAACAATTTTGCCTATACGCATTACCGATTGACACGGTCAAAGAAAGTTTTCCACATTTTGGCACAAATAAATTCCGAATCTGTCAGTTTCTTAAAATATTGAAAAAATTTATTTATCGGTATTTCGATTGTTTTTGCATCTGGAAAATGCATTTTTTCAATAGTACATTTGACTAACTGCGGTTTAGAAAAGAAAATAAGACTTTTAAAATTTGTTATAAAATAAGTTTTCGTTATATGTGATTATAAATTATCTCATGAAGAGTAAGTTGATATTTTAAACCTAAGTTATTCTAAATATAAAAAAATAACATTCTTTGTGAGAGAGGCTAAGAAGGAAAATGTGCCACATATTCAAACAAACAGAAGGAGTAGTACATATTGTCCTGGGTGGCAATTTTTAATTAAAAAGGATTTTATATACTTTTTGTGGCTACTTGTGTCACAAATAGAATGACGAGTCTTGGAAATAACTGTCAACGGATCAAATTTTAGGTTGAATTTGGACGTTGTACTTAATTTTATGGAAAAATATAAATATTTAACTCTATAATGGAGTATTAAAGCTGTTTATTGTAGTTGAAATAATATATTTAAAAAACTTTTTGGAGAAATTATGAAATTTCTAAGATGCGTATCTTTAATTATTTGCATCTTGGCAAGAATTAGGTGGTCTACCTCCTGTCCTCTTTCCATATCCATCGTTAGGTACGAGGGACGCGGTATGCACTAGACAAAGAAAATGCCACGACTTTGAGTCCATTTTGGAATTGGTTTTCCTTTATCATACTTTCGAAAAGAAAATTCATACGAGGAGTTCCATTTTCTCATTTATTTTTAGTTTCATTTATTGGTTTTTGGTTATTATTTTTTTTTAGTTTTTTTCCAAAAAAAAATTGTTCTAGGAATGGGTTACTGAACTTTTGTTATTTTCTGACTTGCAGCCCCAAGTCCACCTGCGGTTGTTGCACCTGGTACTTAGTTCTTTTTAAATTTCATTCTTAATTACCAATGTCCTTCTATTTCACCATATATTATTGAAAAAAATGATGTTGTTAATTATATTATTTTTTCTGAATTAGGTCCTCTTGGTGATACTGGGGCTCCAAGTGCTTCACCAACATCTGCTCCTATTAGCCCTGCTCGTAATCCTAAAGGTACTTATTCAATTTTGTACATTTTTACATCACAGAAATAAACTTCATAAAATAATTTATTATTTAACCAGCCTATAAATATAATTAATAGATTGTATGATTTAATTAGTAAAACAATAAATTGCCCTCAGATTCTACTGTTCCACCACCGTCGCCATCAACTTCAACACCACCAGCTGAGGAAACACCAAGTCTAGGTCCACCATCTCCGCCAGCGGATTCTTCACCTCCGGCGACGATTTCGGGCAGACAAACCCCTACTGCACCATCAGCTGCACCTTCTCTTGGCTACGGAGTATCACTATTACTTCTGCTGACTGCATTTGGAGCAATTTCATTAGGCTTGTATTAGTTTGACATATTACTGTTAAATAATTTAGTTAATTAAAGTATATTCCATTTTTTTTGCGTGGAGGGATGAGATTATAGCATTTATTTTCATATTGTGTAAAACAATTTGATAAGGAAAGAATTAGTGATAAAGAATTAGAGTGTAATTAGGAATGTGTAATATTTTCCTTATTAGAGTTTAGGTCTTGGTCTCCTATTAGGTTTAG